>KK114176.1:546810-557220 GCA_000611955.2 Stegodyphus mimosarum | reverse complement strand
AAGGATTGGAGAGAAAAAAATTAAAAAAGTTTTTCCTTTTGACCTTCTAAATGCATTATTTTGATAATAAAGTTGGTATTTGACAGTATGTAGAGGCAGAAAACGCGCAATTCGTTTTCTTTTAAATGTAAATTCTAATTAAAATCCATGATTTATTGCAAAGCTATGTATATTTAAAGAATTTAGAAGAATTTTATTATAAGGGTGGGTTAAAAATAATTCCCTTTTCACAATTTGAAATTTAAGGGCATGCGATGTTATGGAATGATGCAGCATGTGCTGCGAAGCTACAATAACATTCAATACACTCACTTCCAAAAGTTAAGCACGGAGAGGAAAATGCTAATTTCTGGAAGACAATCAGAATTGAAGAGGATGCAATTCGCTGCAGAGGTAAATAGAAGTATGCAAGTATGTTAGGTAACAGCCACTCGAGCTTTCATGTCAAGAAATATGCAAAAAAACACTCCTATAAGAAGCCAGCTTTATGAAGGGTTACAGAAGTTGATCGTAAGTGCTGATAGAAGGTGTTTAAAACTTTCGTACAATTTGTTTTCAAGACATACGTGTTTTTATGACTTCCAGAAGACGAATGGAAAATTCTGAGCGCCGGCGTGCTGTGGGGCGCATTGAAGCAGGACAGTCGATCACAGATGTTGCTCTTTTCTTCATTCTGTTCATCATTCTGTAATTTCACGTTTATGGAAACAATTCCAAACCACACAGACAGTTGTCCGAAGGCCCGTCGCCGGTCGCCCAAGGGTTACAACTCCCGCGGAAGATCGATGTATTGCTATTGTAGCTAAGCGGAATCGCAGAGCGACCTCCACATGTGTGACATCTGTGATTACAGCGTCCATTGCTAAGGCGATATCTGTAGCTACTGTACGCCGAAGATTACATATGAGTGGACTGTACGCTTGGGTACCTCGAGTTTGTGTGCCTCTATGCGTCCAATCAAGAGGGGCACGATTACAGTGGTGCCGGGAACATGTCAATTGGAATGTGTCTGACTGGGGCAATGTCATGTTTACTGATGAGTCAAGATTTGCTCTGGAGCCAGATGACAAGCATATAAGGATATGGCGTGAACAACGAACACGCAATCAGTCCCAAAATATCACCGAACATCACGCATTTCGAGGCGGAAGCATTATGGTGTGGGCAGGGATTTTATTAGGATACCGCACCGACCTGCACATCTTTTAACGGAATTCTTTGATGGCTGTCCGGTATCGAGGTGAAGTCCTAGAACCCATTGTGAGATTGTACGCTGCAGCAGTTGGCCCTACTTCTGTTTTACTGGACGATAACGCGCGTCCCCATAGAGCTGACATCGTCAATGACTACCTGGAGAGTGGAGGGATTGCGCGTAGGGCGTGGTCAGCATATTCGCCCGACCTTAATCCCATTGAAAATCTTTGGGATGCTGTCGGTCGGGCTGTATCTTCATGTTTCCACCTCCAGCCACTCTTATTAAGCTGGAAACTGCTCTATTAAATGAATGGCAATTGCTTAATTCTGTGGTGGTTGACCACCTAATTGAAAGCATGGTCACAAGGTGTAAACTTTGTATACAGATGAGGGGGGATCACATACCCTATTAATGTTCTTTTTTTCATTTTATGCTGTTTATTTTCACTCTATACATAATTCTGCTTAAGTCTCCAGTATGCCATTATCTGATAACTTACAAAAATTTAATATTGTTTTCATTTCTGTACATAATTATTGATTTTGTTTTATGCATAAATATATATGCTATTTTTCTTCCGAATTCTGTGTCAATCAAAGCAGTGTAATTTTAAATGAGCAATGTCATAATATTTCCTCTAAATTTGTTATTCCTTTTCAATCCCAATGCTTCAGATTTGCCTTTGCTTCTGAATTATTCTGGAAGTCACTGTATGGTACTACCCTAGCGAATTTCAATAGATTGACTGAATTCATTTTATTTATCAGGGTATCCTTTTAAAAAACCGAATTAAGAAAAGATATAGTTTTAGTTATACTGATATTTGTAGGAGTTTAATGTATTTTTGAATTTTCTGTGCTTAATACAACTACGTATACAGTTTTAGAGTCTTTCTTAATAAATGTCATAGCTAAACGCATATTTGAGTCACTCAATTATTTCAAACAATTGGAATGAAAAATAGTTTAGCAATATTGATTGCTTCATACTTATACGTAGAATTTTCAATCTTACTTGATTATATGTATTTTTACTTTTCGTATCTTTCTCTTAGCTTTACTATGAATCTGGGAGCATTCCCTTACATTTTTGAAGCTCACCGTTCAGTTTTCATACCTAAAAGTTGGTCCAGTTATTGTAAAAAATTACTTTTATTAGGATCTAAATAAAAGTCTAATAAATCTTGACGCTAATTAATTTATATTTATTCTTGAAATTAATACTAATGCAGCACGTATTTTAAACTACTAAAACATGCTAAAATGATTATGCGTCACAAAATTTACTTAAATGTTTAAAGCAATTTATTCTTTCCTTTGTGTCCTAACGGAAAAATAAAATTAGCGAAACATTTTTATTATTCCAAAGGTAATATAATTAAACTCTTTCTTTGCGACTCTTCCACACATACGCGAAAGGCCAGTAATGTATATACGTAATTTAATGAAAGATACGATGTGGTTTTATGAATACCCAACTAGATGTTAAAATGGGGCTTATTTAAACATTCAAGCAGTTAAAATTTCGTGATCTGAAACACAGCATGCTAGGTAACAAATGCATCCTTATAACTTTTTCTTATTGTCTGCGAAATAACAACTCTAACGTTTTTAATTTTTTTTCTTAAATTCTGCTATTTCATCGACAGGCAGCTACAGTATTTCAAGTATCCATATAAAATAATCTAATCTAATCTTCAGGATACTGATCAAGAACACACACAATCTTAACATCACAAAAGCAAAGGAACACTATGATTCAGGTTTTTACTTTAAAGTTTATTCAAGACAAACACTAATTCAACTGGCGCTGCCAGATCCAAAGACAAGAAGTTATATCACCGGAAAGATTTACGCCCACTTTGGCGATTAAAATAAATTTCAACATAAAAATTTCTTACAATCCATTCTTACCAACACAGGTTAATAAAAATCCATCCTTAGTCTTTCTTCACTTCCTTAGTTTTCTCGGCTGTTCAAATGCAAATACCTTCTTTACATTTTGAACTACATCTTTGGTCTTAATTTTATCGCGTATGCTAACAATTGTCGCTTTTGGTAGATCCAAAATTTTTCATTCAATTTTTGCATAAAAATCAATTTATTTTCTTACTGTAGTGCTAAGAATTTATTGATATTTACAAAAGAGCAATTGCTAAGCTTTTTTGGTATGGGTTAATATCCTCCTGCGACGTGCTTAGAAACAAAATGACAGACTCTATCTTTATAATATATTCATCATCGTGACTTTAATGTAGCCAAAATAGACAGTAGTTAACGCCTGTCAATTCTATGTGTTAATGTATTCTTTATAATTTTATTGGAAAGCAGCGTTTACAGGAAGGTAAATTGGATCAAGTGATATGACATAATTAATCATACTTCGGCTGCAAACGAATAAGGAATTTCTTATGATCGCATTACGATACAATAACTCATTCGTAATTTCCTGTCAAAAAAGACTTTTCTCTACATTTCGGTTTTGCTCTTGTAAGCAAAATTGAAAAAAAAAAAATCTATGTACAACCCACACAAAAGCAGTGCAAAACTAAATGACTTAACATCGCGGAAGCATAGTTCTTTCCATTCGAAGTTCAGAGTCGGTTTTTCCACACGAAGTATTTGATTCAAAGTGCTTTTTTATTTGCAATTCTATTTCCGACTTACCGAGAAGACTTTCTTTTTTAAAGAAAACCGTAGCTTTGGCAGAAAAGCAGATTGCCTCGTCAGTTACCATCTTATTATTTTTTTTTTCATCCCCTTTCCTTTAGCCCCGCCTCAAAACAAGAAATGGTACAAAAGAAATCACTTTAATTTTTTTTCTCTCTTATTCAATTTATTCGGAAGTAAAACATGACACAGTGCATGTCCTTGAATCTCAAAGGCGAGGTGCGACAAAATCAACCTGACTAAATTTGAAAATTTGACATCTATCTCGTCCGCCTCGAGTGATGTCGTGAAGAAACAAGAGTCATTCTTTCCACTCTCACATCCAGCAGAGATAATTTCTAAACAACTCATGTTATTTATTAACTTCTATTTCAGTTTGAAATCTTACGGTACCTTCTTGACTTTAAGGCCTTATTTGATCTCAACTAGTGCTCAGTTTTTTACCCAAATGGAAATCCTTCGGGATAAAATTATTTCACAAGCTCTGTAGTTTATTTTATTAATTTCTGAAGAATAATGAACGTCTGACATATGCATCCCTTTATTTTGAAATTTACAACATGCTTTAAGTACATGTCCTTATGCAAGACTAAAAAATAAAAGCTATTTTCTTGAAATGTAAGAAGAGCATGCTTATTATAAAAATAAAATAACGTGAAAGCCCGCTTTTCAAGAATATTAATTAAATGTTTTGAGAAATTCTAAAAAAATTCTTTGGTTCATATATATATCATGCAGCTTAGAAACGAAAATTAATTAGTTATTACACATCCGCTCTGAAGTGAAGATTTAACCTACATCACAATTTCTCAAACAAACCCTTATTTTAATAGCACTGAAGATAAGTCACAAACCTCACAAAGTAAAACTGATTTTTAATTTTCAACTTCTCCAGTAATGAAATCCTATGTCACCCCAAATTTATTATTAAATTTCTAAACTTTTAAGCAACTTATTTAGTTTATTCGCTTAATTCGTTCGGCCACATAATGCTTTGCAAAATGCTTCTAAACAATGCTAATTTCAAATTCTCAAAGATGGTTATATTTCTTTCTATACGTTACTCATGTAGTTTCTAAATCAAGATTTACTTCGCTACCATTCCAGCTATCCAGAAATAATCACTTTTCCTCCGTCTGTCATTCAAACAACACTGGAAATCTGTTGTTAGGAATTTGCTGTAATGAGATTAATTGGTGAAAGTATGTCCAAAGCACCAGGAAATAACAAAGAAGGATCCACCAGTTCCCTTGAGAATTCTTTTCATTTCCACATTTCTTTGATTATATCCAGTAAAACAGAAGCAGGATGTAGTTTTCTTCCTGTTATCAGAAGTTATACAGAAAAATGCAGACTTTTAATGCATGGTTACACGTAAGTGCAATTTCTGCTAATTAAGTTTAATATAAAAATCTCAATTCAATGATTTTAGAAATCCAGAAAATATCTGATCTAGGAATGCAGCCATTAATAAAATGAATTTATCTGCTTCCTAGGTTCCCGCAAATTTGAAATTCAGGCTGAGAAAATTGTCCCGAATTTCCCCGTTTTTGTTTAAACCTTTGATACATTTCACAAAACTTTTGGAAGCTAAAATTCTGTTTATATTCTCGTCGCATGTTAAAGGTATTTAATATATTAAAAAACACAGTTTCACGTGTAAGAAAAATTATTTTCTAAAATATCATACAAATTTGAGACAGTCTTAAAACTTTAATAAACACTAAGCAGCATTGATTCCATTTGCATGCATAATGCATGGCTTTTTTGTATTTTATTGCTGAAAAAAAGCTTGGTGCACTGGCTTCCAAAAATAATAAAATATAATGATAATTGATATTTCTGCAAAAATTGTTTGCAATATTATTATTTGCTTCTGTTACGTACAGTAAAATTAGGTTTTTGTGTAAGTAAACCTAAAATAAATATATAATTAACATAATAAGCATGTACTTATTATTTAGCTGTAATTAAATTTTACGGTCTTTAAGCCGTCTTAACTTTTACATTCTATAATTAATAAAGCGCTTTTACAAACAGAACTTCTATTCATAACTTTTAAAATATGCTTAAAGTTTTTAAACAAGCTCTGGAAGACAATGAAGTAAATGTTCTTTTCATTTAAAAACGCAACCAGATTTTTACAATAAAATACCAAAGATAAATTTAGTTAATATTCTTAAAATTTTTTAATGGAAATTTGAGCTATGACTTAATACAGTGATTTTATGATGTAATAGTAATAAAATATACATAGCTATTAATGTTCAAAAACTGCATTAGACTGCTATATATTTAAAACACAAAATCCATATAGTATTATGTATTTTAGCTTAAATTCGCTGACTAATAGAGTGAAGTCATTGTATAATTTAAATGAGGAATCTTGAAAAATAAACGATTGATTCGCCAGGAACTGAACCAGAATTTTCTAGTTTCTAGTTCGGTGTGATGACTAGTACATCAAAGAGCACGTGTAAAGAATATCTTTAACTCTTTACATAGCCTATTAACCTAAACAGACATAAGATGAAAAGAAATGAGGCCAAGCCCACCGAATCAACTTGATGACGAATTATGGAACAACACATTTAAATTCAGCAATCCCTGTAGTGTTATTAGGTCTTCTGGACAAAGAAATCTCTAAAATTCAATTTTGCCTTAGCTGGAGGTTGGACCAGAGACGTTCAGTTGCTAGTTGCTGAAATGAGCCCTTCATCCACAAAAGTACCTGAGAGAAATGTCTTGACTTGCTTGCAAAGTGCATAAAGTAGTCATTTCAAAAAGGCATGCATTCATTGAAAGGGGAATTAGTATTACTATAGATTTTTTTTAAAAGTTAATTGGATAGGATTCAAAGGAATGTTGTGAATGTACGTTTTTATTTCCTATCAAACATAATACCGTAAACTAGGAAAGAAAGGCTAGCGTTTGCCTGCTTATTGACTACTGGCACTAGACCAGCGAAAGCGCTTTGGATTTCCATTTCTTTGCACAGTGAACTTTAGAGGCTGGATTTGTGCCAGAATTTCGTAAAGGTTCTTCGACATTCAGTCGTTTATTTTAACAATATTATTTTACTTATCTTTAAGTTTACTTTTTGATAGGTAATTTTTTTAGAAACCGTTCGGGCGATAGATTAGCATTTAAAACAGGAAAGAAACACGAATAGTTTTGAGTTATGTGTTGAGTGATAAGAAATGCTGTGAAAAATAACTTTTTAAATTTCAATAATGCACTTCTTGCGAAAAAAACGCTCTAATTCTTTAAAATTTTAATATCAGTGTCCATTTTACATTCTGATGACAGGTACATCTAATCTCGTTTTAGCTTAGCAAAGTGGTTTTAGAAAAGTAATGAAATATAAAGGTTTTGAGGTAATATTGGGATTTTTTGCACATTATTTGCTACTTTTGAACTACATATCTGTAAGAGATACAATTAATTCTTACTTTTCCTTTGAACGTCAAAGAATAAAACTACTTTAGCAGATTTGTTTAATGTGTGAATATATTGTTTTCCCTTTTTTCCCTACAAGGAAATTTTAGTCTTCTCCTTTCTTTTGAGAAAGAGGCTGACTAAAGAACAAATGCCTTTGAATACATACTTTTAACTAATATGCAAATGCTTATAAGTCTGAGCTATTGTTTGAACAATAAAAGGACCATATAAATAAAGGAAATGTTGGTCAGTCTTATTCAAAACCTTTTGATAGTCGGTTTCTTTGTTTTCATTGCAACAGACACACAGGCGCTTTCTGCTTAGAAGTAACTTCTCGTTTAGATCTTTTTTGAAGTACACTGGTAAAATAAATTAAGAAAATTTGCATATTTTATTGAATTGCATGAAAAGAACTGAATGAAAAATCGCTGCTTCTAGATAAAAATGCAAATCTTGTACGGCAAATACTTAAGCGTAAACGTGTGTGTAGGTGGAACCAGTAGAAAAACAGGCTTTATAAGCGCGTGGAGGGTAAGACGAATTGTGTTCGCTAGCACACCTCGGCGAATTTCTTGGTGTTATCTTGCAGCAATCGGTTAAATTCACATCGGAACAGTAAAAATGAGTAACCATCAACGTTTAGATGATGGAATGAGGTGGCGAATTGTGGGGAAGCTAGATGCAGGCCAATCGAAAGTCCAGATATGCAGAGAGTTTAATTTAACGCCAGCGTAGTGTGTAACCTATGGAAACAGTTCCAGGATACTGGATCCATCAAGAGAAACCCTGGGCAAGGTCGTCCAAGAGCCACGATCGCCAGAGAAGATCGCTATTTGTCCATTTTAGCCAAGCGTAACAGAGGAGCTACAGCTTCTCGGATCTCTCGGAACCTGTATGCAACCACAGGAACCCGTGTAACAAGGAACCCTCTCTCATTCAGTCTTCTGTTTCCAGAAGACTGAATGAGAGAGGGTTGTTTGCGCTCACGTCCCGCTGACGTCTACGGACAGGACAGTCCGATTAGCATGGCGCAGGCAGCATAGTGATTTCATATGGAAAGAGCCAAGGACCCGCTACCTACCCTCCAATATACGCGAAATCAACAATTATGGCAGTGGCGGTGTAATGGTCTGGGCAGGCATCATGTTGGATGGCCGCATACCTCTCCACGTCTTTGACAGAGGCTCTGTTACTGGTATGAGGTATAGGGATGAGGTCTTGGAACCCTATGTTCGCCTTTTCCGCGGTGCAGTGGACCCCGAGTTCATCTTACACGACGATAACGCGAGGCCACATAGAGCTCTTCTAGTCGACAAACTTCTCGAGAGTGAGGATATTCGACGGATGGACTGGCAGCGCCAGGTCTCAACCCTATAGACCTAAACCCTATAGAGCATATCTGGGACTCTCTGAGGAGAGCAATTGCTATTCGTTGTATCGCTTTTTCATTCAACAACAGTCGCACGTAATTATGCTCGTCTCGTTGATTCGTGATCAAGTCACTTGACGACAAGACGCGATTAGGTTTGGCTTGGTCCCTTTAAATATAAAGACAAACTTTATCAGTGTAAAATTGCTTTGGGGGTGCATGCGGCCCACCAGTTTGAGACCACTGTTCTAAACAGTCTGTAGATATATAATAGGCAAGATTAGTTTACACATCCACAGATTGATAATATATGTTTTTATTTTACTATAAATCTTGTCTTCAGCAGATTCCTTACTATTCTTTCAGCATTTGATAGGTAATTTAAATTGTAAATAGGTGTAAATACATTAAACTCATTCACAGAATGTATTAGACGTATAATACAACCATTCACTTTTCAAACTTTGATGTACCTTTCACGTTCATTAAATTCTTGCATAAAAGAAGGCTCAAAGAATGAAGAACCAAAAACCGGAAGGAGTAATTCAAAAAGTAAACACGCTGCTAAAGTATTTCGAATTACATGAAGCATGAAAATAATACCATGATATATAAATGTAATTAAAAGAAAGATCAACTGAAAACCGCATTTGGTTATGATACTGCAAAAAATATTCAGAATTTCTCATTTTGCTAACAGTAAAATATATTTCAATTTACAGCTGAAATTAATTTTGATAACTATTTATACAAACTGATAGTTAGTTTGAAAATAAATTATTATGAATCGTTGTCAATTTTAGAATGAAATACATTATTATTTCTCATAAATCCCTACGAATCATGAAAACAAGGGATTCTAATTACACCGCGGTCGTTGTTAGATTAGTATAAGATTATCTCCATCGCTACCGAATGATAATCTGGAAGCCATTATTCGAGTCTCGGAACTACAGCGCCAGAGTCTGCAGCCAGGAACAGCTGGCAATATGCCAGATTCGAAAGATACTTGTCCTTCTAGGTACTAAAAAAAGAAAGAAAAAAAGAAAAGGAAAGAAAAAGGAGAGAGTGAAAGGGAAAGAAATACAGGCCTCACTCAATTCTACTTTCAGAGGAATGCGCACAAAACAGTGTTTTTATCGCTAACTAGTGTCGGAGAACTGCAGCTTCCGAAAACTGCAGTTTGGTGAATTTCTTCCTGACGCCAGCATTATGAGTCAAGGTTCCGTATTCGACCAATGCATCGAAACAGCACTTTCTCACAGATATCAGATAATTTTATTTTAGAAGCTTTATGTTTAGAAACCTAACAGAATATTGAGCAATTTAACTTCACATATGCGCCACAGAATTTGCTTACCGATTTATTTAACCAAATGAAACCCTGATAATTGGATAATGATGTTGTTATCAATGAAACGAAATCTTTCGATAGTTTTGAAATTATGCATTCATAAAAAATAGGAGCAACGTACTTCACTGGAAAATATTCTGGAGAAGAAATAAATTATACGCTTAATCTCAGTGGGGAATTTCATAAAAATGTACCTAAGTATAATGGAAATTAAAAACACGTTGCTTGGTTGATTTTAACCAAAGAAAAACACCGGAGAGCTACTTGTCAAAATAATAGTATTTTCGTAGAGGAATTTCTGGAGAAATCTAGTTCATATTCAGGTTACACGTGAAGTCAGCCCGTTCACCAGATCTGAACACAAATCGAACTACAAGGGATC
>KK114176.1:515603-546765 GCA_000611955.2 Stegodyphus mimosarum | reverse complement strand
TATTTGGCCACAAGTGGGCGAGGTATAAAATAAAGCAGCATCGAACATATTTATACATATTTGTACATATGGGGTGCAAACTGAAAAAAAACAATACATAAGAAGAAACATTTAACAGGAAATAGGAATGCCATTAGGAATAAAAGGGTCTGGAAATATGAACCCTGCTCATAATCAGACAATGCATAAAATCTTAGTCATAGAGATCCCTGTCTTTCTGAAGTACTCTTTACAGGCTTCTACACAGCAATCTGTCTAGCAAGATTTTTTTTCCAACGGCCGGCACTAGCCATGATAGGTATTGGCCAATACTAAGGCCGGAAGCGGTGGTCACTTTATTATGGAGGCACTTAATAGGCGGGCCATCGTTGCCTCCTATGAAGGAACAGAGAATTTACATCCATGCCTTCTCCGAGATTCGAACATGGCCCTTCGGTGCGGTAGTCAGAATCACTAACCATTTTCGGTCTGGACGACTGTCTGACACGCTAATCTTATGTATTTTCTATGAGGTTTGCGTAAGTCTTAGAGATCTAGTTGGTCGTCTCTTTGTATTGGCTGAATGACACGCTAATATTTTTAGTTTGAAGGAAACCGTTGCCGAGTGCAGCTCTGTGGAGATGATTTATCGCTCAATTGGGGAGGGGAGTTCGGGTTAAAAGTTTCACGCAGAAGTCTGACACAGAAGTGCAGAATCCTTAGCTAATCGCATTCTAGTTGCCTTTCTAGCAGAAATACAAGGATGTGAAGCCATTTAATACTCTTCCGGTTGATATTAGTAAATTACTGCCTGCAACAATACTGTCTGCAAAAACACAGACGGGTTGAAAGCTGAATGGCAGAGAGAGAAAGAGAAAATCCAGATTTTCGAATATACAAAACAATATCACCAATTTTCGGAAGTATGACTCCACCTCCCCCCACATTTACTTACTAGTAGCTGCTGCCAGCTATGAGGACATGTGCAGTAGAAGAGGGGGAGACACCAGAATTTCACTCTAGGTTGCACAGGTACAGTCCTTCCGCAATGCTTGTGTAATTCCGCTACAGTTTTGAGGGAGAGCACTCCGGCGGCAATCGGAGGGTCTCCCGCTAACCAACCTCTAGAGGGAACTTTCGGCTTTCTATGTATTTTGAGCACTTTCCTGTCGCGCAGACACTATAGGCTTACTAAAAGCCTTGCTTCCCGTGGGTTCGAATCCGAACCCGTCGGTATGGCAGTCAGTAGTCTTTTGTTGAAAATGTTGAGGTCAGTGGTCACCCCTGTTCGCGTTTACGTCCCTAACAGCTATACTGGCTAGACAGAAACTATGAAGAGAGTTATTTGGCAACGTGTACGTCCTACGCTTTCTTGTTAATAAAGCTGGATACATTGTATTCCAAAAAGACTGCGGCAAACACACCACAGAGGTAAACATCAAGAACTAGAGGGGAAAACATTGTCGTACAAAACACTATTGTACAAAGATGAGCGAAATTATTGTATCTTTAAAACACCGCGCAGTAAGAATATTTCGAAAATTTAAAAATATTGTTTTACAAGTTATCGCATAGCAATAACATCGCAAACTTGTGTTTTTATAATTTTTTAATTTAAAATATACATTCTCTGATTACAATTCGTAATAATTAAACTCAGAAGAAAATAAGGAATCCTTTTACTCACATTATTTTAGATTTTCTAAATTAACTAACACATTTTAATAAAGGAGGAACGTGGACAGATCCATGAGATTTGTCAGAATTGAAAGATGCCAAACACGAAATTATGAAGATTCCTTCTGCGATGTTATGTTCGTCATTGTTGTCAACAACCCCCCACGTGCAATGCTTTATCATCTGTGAAGGTGGGCACGTTGAAAACTTGTAATTCCAATAAAGTTTGTTTCCGTCACCTTTTTTTTATCTCTTGTGCTGTCATTGATCCTTTATAACGCTTTTCTTTGCAAATATTTTACCCCGGCAGTTTTCGCCGTACGCGTATTGTTCCAACGCCATTTTCGGTTTTTTCAATGAGCTGATCTATTTGCGTAGAAAAAAATGGTGTTGCTGTTCAAAAATTTCGAAACCTTTTTCACTGTAACCATAACAGCGAGAACTTTGCTGTTTCAAATCATTAAAATCTCAAGCACATATCTTTAAATAATAATATCTGAAATTCAATTTCGATTGGTAAAGCAAAAAGAAGTTTTTTTTATGAATGCAATGTATATGCGTGTGTGTGAGTGTGTAGTAGGCGTGAGTTACTTATTAAAATTTAAAGTGGCAATTAAGGTTACCGCTTTTAATTTATTGAATTACATTAAATATATATTGCTTTTCTATTCACGATTATCTCCTAGAAAAGTAAATCTATTGTTGCTAATTGAAATTAGTAAATTTTAAAACTTAAAAGGATTGTGATAAAACTATTAAAAACCTGTAATAAACTTAAGAGAGTTTAATATTTGTATCGTTATGCCTCAAAAACATACATCTTAAAATAAAAGAAAAAGAATAGTGCATTCATAAAAAATAAGGCAGTAGAATACAATATAATAAGGAATTAGATTACTGCTGAATTTCCGGAAGTATTTCCCGACTTATGAACTTATTAACACTCCCCCCAAAAGTCAGCAATAATCTGAACATTATTACATTTCGTTTTCCTGAGATGTTTGAATGAATTCTTTTAATCTCGAAAAACTAATATGTAAAATCTGGAAATAAATTAATTTTATTCAAACATGAACGTAATTCCCCGACGTGATTAAAAAGAATATGTATACAAAAAGACTGCCATAAAACTGATGGGGAATTTAGAATAGAATTGATTGAAAACTGGTAATGCGTATAAAATAAATGTAAAAATAAGTTATAATTAAAACTACTGTTATATAATAATAATGTCCTAAGTACATGTATATATAAAAACATAAGGGCCTAAAACATAATTTTAATCTAACTTAAAGTTTAAATTCCGCGGCTGCAGTTTTTAATCGAAAAGTGATCGAGGCTTGAGTGACGCTTAGGTTTACCACAAAAGAATTGGAAAAGAATGCTGAAACTGTTTACGTATATGGGAGTGGCAAGAAATTAATTCGAAGGAAGCCCACTGATTGGCTGTAGATTAAGAAAAACCAAGCAGTAAGTGTGACGATATTAAGCGAGCGCTTTTATGTTCCTTTTGGATATTATGTAAATAAATTACTTTGGATTTAAACAAATAAATAAAAATATTAAAAAATTATAATATTCTGTGGCTGAAAAACAAAGAAACACAAAACAGAGAGAATAATAGACAAAAGTCTTCACCTAGAATCAGCGATATTTGGGATGTAAAAAACTAAATGGCGTTTTGTTAAAGAAAAGAAAGCAGCCAGAGCTATTTTTATTAAAGTAATTTACAATTAAATACAAAATGCACAAATCTTCAAAGCTAACAAAACTTCCGATCTTATCATCTGTGGACGATTTAAGATAAACCTATCACGACTTACTTAAAGCTTAAATCTGAAAGTTAATGCCTGCTTTGTTAAGTGAATAATTAATAAAATGGGAAGGAATTTGTTTGTCTATAAGAAATTGTGTGAGTAAAATTAGTTCATCTTTTAAGAAGTCTATTTCGGTGTAGATATTTTTGGTTCTATTAATTTGGTTGATAAATGTGTTGCCAATAACTTTTGTTGATAAGTTGGTTCTCCAATTAATTAGTTTAATACTACTAAATTTAAATTATATTCTTTTATCAAACAGTTTAATTTTATTGTATTGAATAATCTAAAGATCAAGAAAATCTATTTCTTGCTGCTATGTATTATTTTTTTTTCAAGTGTTAACAAGAAGGCATATATGAAATTTCTCAATAGGTCCATAGTTACTGAAAGTAATATCGTCTATGTATTTGTAGGTACTGGCAAATAGTTGTTGTTGTTACTTACGCTCACTTTTCTGACAATAGCATCAGCCCAAGCCCACGAAATTCCTCGTGGCAAGGAGCGCTAGTTTTACGCCTGCTGTTGGTAACAGCCTTGAGCACCTCACAGGTGACAGTGAGATTTAACTCTATTCCGCCCCCCAAATTTGCTGAAGAACACCCCCGGGGGGGAACGGTTCCGAGGCCTCCTACCCCTCTCCCCCTTCCACCAAATCACACGAGAGGACTTTCGGCTCGCCACATATTTAGAGTGCTGCCGGGCCGCACCGACACTATACATTTACAATCATCCATGCCTTCTCCAGGATTCGAACCCCGGACCCTTCGGCACGGCAGTCAGCGACGCTAACCACTATACCGGTTGGCAAATAGTTGTAAATTAGTAGTGTTCAGATATTTCTGTAATCCACATTCTTTTGTATATACGCATAACTTCCAGACTTGTGAAGAGAATTAGTTCCCATAGGGATACCGTTAGTTTGCTTAAAAATAGTGTCATTAAACTGAAAACAAAATCAAGAATCTTCTCTGTACTTTGTGACATGGGTGCAGTACATTCATCTTTGCTATTTGAGTACGAGACAAGACGGAAATTTTTTGGAATGTGTTTATGAATAAGAAGACAACATTGCCACTTTGCTAGATGAGGAAAACCGACATGAAGCTGAGAAGTTTCGAGAAGATTTATTTGTGATGACACTGAGGCCCACGAGCGGCCGAGCGGTAAAGACGCTGAACACTGGTAGTTCGGTCCGAGGTTCGGATCCCGCGAACGGGCTGGCTGCATGGGCGTTTTCGGTATTTTTCCCCATGTGTAACGTGTATACGAGCCACTTTCCCTTAGAAAGTCCTCCACGAAGGCATCCCTCCCTTTAGGCAGATAGCCCTCGTGTGCTTTGCCATAATTGAATAACCTAACCTAATAACCTAACCTGTGATGACACTGAGCTACTTGTTCGATATATTCGAGAAATTAAATACCTTGTATCTTCAACTCTAAGGAACAAATATACATATGTTGGAAACGAATGATAAAATTAATGTTTTTGCAGAAAATTGGAATTATGGAGCAGAAACTTAAAGCAAAAAAAAGCCTAGAAATGTTTGAAAATGTGGATAAATTTACAAAGCTGAAGAACAACACGGGAAAGTTGTTTATGAAACCATTGAAAATCATTTAGCCATGCTGGCTAAGAATTTTAAAACACTTTTTCTTTTGCTGACGAAAACTTGATAGCAAGTTACGAGTGGGTTAGGGATTCATTTCAAAATACTCCAAAAAGGCTCTCAACTGCCGAAGTAGAAATCTTCATAGATTTCACGTCAAGTGGCGAAATCAAAAGGCACACTGAAAATGAAAACATTTCGTATCCTATTACCTTTCCAGCATCCTACCATTGTGAAACCGGATTTTCTGCGGTGGCTGCTCTGAAGGCAAAATATAGATCTCAGTTAAAGACAGAAAAAGAACTTTCAGTTTCTAATAATAAACCTTCCTTTGAATAGCTTTGCTGTGCAAGTCACATGGGAGTCACTGGTAATTATTAAACTTGTTTAGTACTGCTAAATTAGTTATCAAATACATTGTGCAGTGTTGATACATTTATAAGTACATTGTATCAGTGTAAATGTGTATTTATTTTTTATTATGTCAGAATGCATTTTGTTTTGCTTCCCTTCAGTAAATTAATAATTTTTTAAATAATATTTTATTTTCGACTCTTCGATATGCTCGCGCTCCCCAAGTAGGAGTTTGAAAGTTACTGGCTTAAAGTCTTTTGGTATTTAGATGAAAGAATCGTACTCGCGTTAACTGCAGAAACTACGTTAGCTGCAGGGAAGAATCGTTGAATATTTTTGTAAATATAATTAACTTAATTTTGTCCATTTCATGGTGTAAGAAGATGACGTTGCGGTAAAATTGTTGGAGTTGTTATTTACACTGGAAAGTGAAAATTACAAAAATCCAGCACAAGATCCTTAATGATATTACAATGATATTCCTTTCACACTGCTGAAGAGGTTTGAATACAATTTTTTATCTGAATTAAGAATCTTTTTTTACAGGTTTGCAACCAATTAATTAGATTGTTAGAAAATTAGCTATATTCAGAAATACGTTTAGGCAGGTCTTTTGAACCGGTATACGCAGAAATTCATTTTATAGTTTATAAACTCCTCTTTTACTTTTATCAGTGTTTTTTTCTCTGAAAAACTTAGATTGGCATTATGTAGATGATTAATCATCATTGCTATTTTAGTGCGATACAAGACGGAAATTTTTGCAATGTGCTTATGAATCAGGAGATAACATTGCCACTTTGCTAGAAGAAGAAAAGGTATCTCTCATCTGCTTAATATAAGTGTTTAGCCCATAGGAGAAAACTGTTGTGAGCTTAAGCATGAATACTTATTCTTGAAACTCTATCTTTGGTTTCAGTAACCATATTTAAAATCTGAAGAATAATATTGCTGAAATCGTGAATTTTAAAATGTTCTATTTCTGCCGTGCTATGATTGCTATTTTTAGAGAAGGCTATTCAGTTACTTGATTGATCAAAAGTAGAGAACTTTTTAATATGTTGTAGGGTTTATATTTATTTTAACTAACATTTATTTTAAGTTCATATTCCTTTCCTTTTTAGCCTTCATTTTTCCCCTAGAAATGCCCGTGCCAGAGTATGTAAATTACAGTAGCACGCGCAGTTTATTCAAATTTAGCGGAAGCTAGTTGAGTTAATTAGTAGACGAAACGAGCGTGAAAAAGGTCTTGCTTTTAAGCTACGCTGGAGAGATTGCTCGGTAGAATTTAGATCAGCGCGTGTCGGCCTTTGTGCCTAGCTTTGCAGAAGTGCTAGACCTTCAACTGTTAAATCAGTAATCTTGCTGAATATCAGCGATAATTAAAAACGCGGTTAGTTAAGATCTCAGAGCCTCGTCGGTAGTGTTTGACATTTGTTCATCTAGTTTCTTATTTTCAGTCTTACCTTACTTTTAGTTCAACCGCCGAGTTGGCGCAGTTTGTGAGCGTCGAGTAGACGCAGTTGTAATTTTAAAAGTACAATAAAAGGGTTTCAACCCCTTCGCACGTTTTTGTGACTCACTATCCCAGTGACTGACAAGTTGGGCCAGAGAGATCTTACAATGTAATCTATGATTATTTATCCTATAAGGTATATCTCCCGCCTTCTTGGCATGCCTTCGTGGTGTAGTGCTGGCACACTCGGCGCATATTCTAGAGGTCCGTGGTTCGAGTTCTGGAGAGGGAATTGCTCATTCTTCATATCACCTGCTTTTAAAAATACCTAATGTCTCTACAAGTCTCAGATCTAGATTATTTTTAGTTTGTCCTACATATTTTATATTACAGGTGTGTAAAGTAATTAGGTAGGTATAATTGAATGTTTTTCAAAGATATTGGGCCCTTATGGAAAGGTTGTTAGATATTATGGTTTCAAATTCACAGGCTAGTCTTTTGAATAATGATATTTTTGAAATTCGATGCGTGCAATACGAGCTACAAAAGTTACAAAAGTTTAGAGCAAGATAGCCTTCAATACAGTTATCTTTTTTGAAGAAAAGCGATTTTTTTCTTTGGAGATAATCTAAATGCTTAAAATCCTTTTATAAGAAAAAAATAGTCCATATAGCTGCTATTCAAGTAACTCTAAGAGTTAAAGGTGGTAAGGACTTAAGTGCACACGGTACATACAACGTGTGGCTGAATGGCACGGCGAGAGGAAGGAGTTGATACCAAACTAGATTTAGCCAATTGTCATCTTTATTTACAGATTTGCAGGCACACTAGAATAATTCCTTGTAGACAATATACTCTTGAATCACAGCAATTAAGATAATTTCTTATATTCAATTTTCACAGGTTAATAGGAGCGACATCATTTTAGCAGAGCATAGTAGAGATGTTTGCAAGGTAGAAGCCAGGGAAGGAATTCAGCAGAAGAAGTATGACGTAATTAATCGCCAGCGGTATTTATACCAAGTTTGATGTATAAGAACAGCTAATCTATGATTGGTTAGTTTTAGTTTTAATTGCCTTTTTCAAGTAGCGTTATATAACGGTAGAAAGATCTCGAATTGGGAAGAACAGAGGAATTTAGGGGAATAACACCAAATTTAGAATGTTAATTTTGAGGTCACCAATTGTTTTTAAAGCAGCTTTCGTATTTTGTTATATCTTACATGCTTCCCCGTCTTTAAATGAAAGGTCCGGAGAGCAGGGTGGCAGAAAAGCATTAGAGCAGCAAAATATAAAAGATATAATTTTGAAAATACAAAAAAAATTAACTTTTGGACAATTGAAAAATTATCGTCGTAGAATTTTGCAATTTCACTGAAAGTCGCAGAATTCTGAATTCAATAATAATTTTAAGCCTTATATACTTTTAAAAAATTGCACATTTTTAAAGTCCTCAAGTAACGTCGAATGGAAATTTTGTATTCTTGACGAAAATAGTTCCACAGATTAAATATTCAAATTTTTTCCAAAGTAAATGTTCAAATAAAAATCGTTCCAAATTTTTTATGCAAATAATTTCCATTATAACACATAATTTATGATTACTTGAGTAATTTCTTCCCAATTGTAGGTACACATACTTAACAGAAAATTCAATATAAAAACATAATTACATAATGCAATACTGAATAAAACAAGAATACATTGACGATTAACTGGCATATCCTCTCAAAAAATCAGCCTACCATCTTGCTGATAGTTGGGAAACGCTTAAGCACAATACATCAAAAAAACCTCCGTTCCTTAGAAAAGGGTAACTGGGTTTTGGCATTGTGCAACTGTCAAAGTTTTCTGCTTTTCTTGTAAAAATCTTTTATATTACTTAACAATAATACAACATTATATAATATTAAGATTGAAATTTAAGACAATTCGTATAATCAAGTTAAAGTCTTTTTAAATTTTGCAAAAATATAATTAAATTTACACTAGAATAAGAAGAAAGAATAAAAAACAATTTTTGTTTTAAAATTGTCATAACCGGAATATTTTTTTAAATTCAAGTTAACGTAATTTATTCGTTAGAATAACCATAATTATATTTTAGGGAACGCATTTTAAAGTATAAAAATTTTGTATACATCATTCATAAACATAACAAATTTCAAACCTTCCACTATTATTAAGACATTTAAAATTTACTTATTCTTTACTAAACCTGAGGATCCCTATATACGTTGTATGCATAATATGTGTATTATACATACACCGCATCTACTGAAGTCCTTAAAAGGCCTTTACTTTTACAACTGCTCGCCAGTTACGAAAAGAAGTTACTTGTTTGGTTCTTCAAACTCCATGTGACTCAGAACTTCAGTCAGTTTAAATAGTGCAGAAAGACTTTTTTCGAATATGAACTTGTGATGACCAGTGTTTCTTTCGCTATGAAAGTAGGTTTGGTTTATTCAGATTGCTTAGGAATTTATTTCTCATCACGTTTCTTGTTACTCGTCCTTGAAAACTGTTTTCACTGTTATTTGTTATAACAAAAGAATTTATTTATTTGGATTCCCTAGAAAACTCATGCATATCTTCGTATTAGTAATTAATTTTCTTGTGCGATCAAAGCTTTGAGCTTCAACTTGTGTTAAGTGTTGCATCTTTCGCTGCGAAAATAAATTTAGAATTCTGCTCTCCAGAGTCTTTTGGGATTTTGCACTACAATATATTATTTATTTTCTTTGTCATTTTTGTGGACAGTATCACTACTTCATTCGAAAAATAAGTGGAAACTTTGCGGGTTTTTTTTTAAATTTGAAATTTATTCACCATTCCATCAGAACACAGAATTTAGAAATCTTATAAATTGGCAGCAACAGACAAGACAGGAACAAGACAAAGGCTGAAAGAACTGGAGGCACTAATAGTTAAGCAACGTTCATTGAAAAGAACGCGGCGTCACGGAATAGGAAAAAAAAGGGAAGGAGTTCGAATCGGTGCTTTAAATAGAGTTTCACATGCTCCGGAATGTAAAGGTTAACTATAAAAGCAACATGAATGAACTTCGACATTTCTGTGATGCAACATATTGTAGAAAGTGCATTTGTTTGATTGAATATGGCAGAGCACCCTTAGGTTATCTGCCTAAGGGAAGTAAGCCTTTCGTAGAATGCTTGAATTTCTATTTTTGAAGCGAAAATGCGTGTTAAACATTTGGAGAAGTTAGCTTTATCTCTGCTACATGATCACATAAATTTTGACAAGACTTACTAAGATAGTATAAATTCATATATAAGATCCTACAACGTTTGTCAATTATTATTATTTATTATTAATGACTTGTTAAAAAATTTTTAATTGCCACATGATCGAAATCAATAGACATTTATTCTAAATCTAAGAATGTCTTAAAGTTGCTTTTCTGCTTAATTTCGAATTTTCATAAAGTGATGATAAATTTATTTATTCTGTGGGAAAACATTGAATTAAATACAAAGTTGTTTTCCGTGCAATTCATTTTTAAGTATTATCCCGCACCTTTTTCAAACAGATATTCTAAATTTAGAAATTAAAAGTATGTAAATTCTTATTTTTAAGTTGTATACATCATGAAAAGTAATATTATACAAACTTGACATGCCAGCATTTTGAAAATAATGTTCGAAGATTTGGTACAAATTTGAATCAAGTAAGATTTTGCGTCAAAAAGGAGGAGAGGAAAACTAATAAAACACAGCCTGTATGGTTGTCATCTTGTTTGCCTGAAATTTCAATGATTTACATGTGTGTTCCGTAATGAGATCCGTTTATTTCAAGGGAATGGCATAATACTAAGGAGGTAAAAAATACTTCTGTGAAAATATCAATTAAAATGCTGAAAGGCGGAACACAAAAATGATATCTTTTTATTTTACTGTCACGTACAGAAACTACTGAGCCTCTAACAAACACTTTCTAAAAGAGAAACCTAATATGCAACCGTATATTGAATATATTTAAACTAAATATTTTATCATCCACTGTTATTAACGGTGAATAAGGTGACAAACTTATTATGTGAATTAGCTAATCTTATGAAAATTGAATATACTTGTAAGCATTGCAGTTAATGTCATCGCTTAGTAATCAGGACTCCAAAATATTTTTCAATGGATGCCAGTAAAATAATTTAAATAATTTTTTTGTGTTTAATAAGTCATTGAAAAACTCGGAAGGCTACATCATTACGGCAGTACTTAAAGTACTTAACTGGGAGATTAAACATAACTTTCATCGTCAGAAACATGATGTCCTCTAACTGGTAGAGTATTAGCAAGACAATAATTGCAGTAGATAATATTTCTCATTAACTAACCAAACTAACACATAAAACTTCGCGTCTATTCTGTAAGGTTTTATATTACACCTGGGCAAACAACAAGCATAACTTATAAGAGAAAGCATCCCGTGTATGTTAATGTTTTATGCATAAACTTCACTGAAACAATGGATCACGCGACGTATTGCATATAAAGGTAATTCTTCTCAGAAATAGAAAGAATATTGCGAAATGAAGGGAGAAAAATGCAGTTTTTAGCTGTATGTTAGATGTATCGATCTTGCTTTTTTTCGTGCTGAAAGTGTCTTTTAACTAACGTATGGATTTATTTTTTGTTCATTTATTTCATCTACGTCGAAAATATATTAAAAACTGCCATACTCGGAAGGAAAAAAATAACAAAGTAAGAAAATGAGAAGAAAGAAATGAAATCCGTTTCGTACATAAGGAAAGATTTTAAAACAAGAAATTGCAAAGTTTCAAGAAGAAATGAATTTTTACTTGGTGCCCGTGCATCAAGAATAGAAGAGAAAAAAAAGGATTGTTCTTTTTTTTTTGAGTTGTAATTTACCCAGCAAAGCAGATTTGACTGACTTCGGAGAATTTCGCATGCTTTGGATAGTTTCAGTTAAGACTAGCGAAAGAATTTTGTAACTCTTTAATTCGTTTTCGCACACTTTTCGAATTTGTTATTAAATTTTTGCTTGTGATTTTCATCCAGTCCTTGCCTTTTTTATTCTTATATTATTAGCTACCTACAGATAAAATCTGAAAATAATAATAATAATAATAATAAAAATCTGTAACAGATATTCTCCCGAGGTCGACGGAAGAAAATAAATGTTTATAGATGAGCCAATAGTGGATGTAGAAAGGGATCTGAAAGAGAAGCTTTCGGTGTGATTTTTGATTTTAATCAATATTGCACTTGAGATGGGAAAAGATAAAGAGCTTAAAGAAATTATGAATATCATTCTCTCAGGAGTCTGGGGATGTTTTCTTTTTACTATGTTTCGAAAGGAAAAGGGATTACAGATAGTGTGATGTATTGGTTATAAAACAAAATTATGAACAAAAGGAAATGAAAGGATGGACAAAGTTGGATGCGACTATAATTATAGTTTTCTCTCTAGTGATAAAAAAATTTCAGTTATTTTAAAATATTTTACCTTTATGTAATACGCCTGATGTTGGTACAGGATTGTACATGAAGAATAATCACTAAATGGTAGCATTTCGAGTTCACCAAATCTATAAAGCATTTTTATTAACAGCAAAAGAATTTTCTAAGAGTAGTATGTTTTCATATATTATTTTTTGGAAGGTATTCAAATCCAATTATGGACAAGTTTCATTTATTTGTGAAATCAAATCTTCAACCATCTATTTCGTGTGCAGAGTAATTTTAATAGGCACGTGCTAGAGAACATTTTACAATACAACTACTAATTTCTAGATTACCAGAATACAGCTGTGTGGAGATGATTTGGGTACTCTTCTGTTACTGGGACCGGATTCAGAAATGTATGCATGTATCTGGATGGATATGCTTATGTATGTGTGTGTGTAACAAACAGATGTACTTACATACACTGCGAAAAAAAAAGGGAGACAGTTCTACATCTCCCGTTCGACTGGGCCGATTGACGAAATACAAATTGCGTTTTTCTTGTCTCAAAAGCGCGACTTAGGATATATATTAGATTTGTATATAACATTGTCCTAAAATAGGTAATCTGACAGAAAATCGGACTTTTCAAAAATAACATACCAATGTTTTTCTATATTTTGATTCTACGACTCAAATTTTGCCTAGATATTGAATTTTGCAAGTTTTGGTGAGAAATTTATGGAGAAATTTAAAAATTTTCTCGGCGGATTTTTTTCAGTTTGCGCCAAGAATTGCGAATACCTTGGCGAACTTCTTAATTTATAGCAACCTATTTTCCTTTCCTTTTTTTCATTGTCCACAAGCGGAGAAAAATCATCGTTCATACTTTCAAATAATTTTAACAGAGTGCGTAAACTACATTTTCGTTATTATCGCTTATAACAAATACGCCAAATTTCAAAACTCGCCAAAATGTAAATTCACGTATATCTTAGAAAGTTTTGGATAAAAAAAAAGGCTAATGTCTTCCAGGCATGCTTAGAAATACACCTACTTTAAGATTATGGCAAAAATTTCTTATAAAAATTATTTAAAAATAAATTATAAAAAGTTGGCGAATTTTATTTGGAATGAACCTAAATTTCGGAATATGAAAGGCAGAATCAAATACATTTAATAAAAAAGCGATATTAAATATATATACTAAATTCAATGAACATGGAGGAGCTAAAATTTTGAGAGCTAATTTTCTCAAAACTACGCATGCGATATTTACAAAACTTGGAAGTTTGGCATAATTTGAGTCGCAGAACCGAAATATGGGAAAAAATTGGCATGTCGTTTCCGAAAAAGTTCGATTTTGTGTCAAAATACCTATATTAGTACAATGCTATGCATAAATACCTAATACATATCCTAAGTCGTGCTTTCGATGCATGAAAAACGAAAGCTGAATTTCGTCAATCGGCCCAGTAGAACGGCAGATATAGAACTGTCTCCCCCTCTTTTTTTGCGCAGTGTACATATATACATGCATACATGAACACATACATCATACATGCATACATACATGCAAACATTTGTGAATCCGGTCCCGATAACAGAAGAGTACTATGATTTGTAAGTTGCTACATCTTTAGGAGTGTAAGAGACGATTTTTTTATATATTTTTCAACGGAGCTTCTTTTAGCAATCATCATAAATTTAGTGAGAATAGTATGTATGTCATTACAACCTTTATAAAAATGCATTTATAAAATAAATCTATAAATCATTTATTTATTTCATTTTCTGAAATAGTTGCTACTCGCAACTGTTTCAAGTTTCAACAACATACATGCAAAAGTCAGTAAGGATAGTTTATAAGGTATTTACTCTCTCTTTTTTCCATGCATTTGTGGTATAACTTTAGCATACTCGGCACGTATTCGACTAGTCCATGTTCTAGGACTGGCTAGGGCATTGCTCATTTTTCCTGTTCCCTACTTCAAAAATCCTAATGACTCTACAAGTTGAAGTACATTTGATATTGAATTTATTGAAGACTGTAAATTTTATTGTTTCACTAGCCAAAGTATGAAAATGGTTTAACCTTATTATCAAACCTGCATTTCCGCCTCCTATGCATTTTTAATTTGCCTGCTTTTGAAACCTCTAAATATTATGTCAGTTTGCACATGCAAGTATCTATATGAGATGTTCAAAAAGATTGACTAGGTTTACATTAACTGGGATTGAAATTTTCTTAAAATTAAATATTGAATTTTCTGAAAACAGTTTAAAAGCTGTAAGTCGGAAGTGTTTTTCAGGAATAAGAAGAGTTGGAATACCTATTATATTATATCTAGGCGTAATATCTTGAAAAATAAGAAGTTAAAAAAAATTCTTTTTAATATGATATCTAGAAGCAAAAACTCAAAATGGAACTTTCATTATACTTCAATCACTAAACGCAAAATATTGTTCCATAAATCCAGGTGAAAAATTCACTGGCATGTGATTAATAAAAAATTTCATTAGAAATAGGCACTTACTTCAAATAATGACTTTTAACAAAGATTCAAGGGTGCTTTGTTATCCAACACAAAAATTTATCAAAAAGAGCAGAATTTGTTTTGTAACTGCCCTATAAATGTTTTTTAAATGGTAAATTTAAGTTAGTAATAATCATGGGCAATGATTAGAGTAAGTGGTACTTACATATTAACGCGACCACCCTGGAGCAATTTGGCGACTTTTTACAGGTGAAAAATAAAAGTTACTTTTCAAATGCAAGTTCGTTGCTTTCGCGACTTTTTTCAAAAGAATTTCCAAAGTATCAATAATTATTATAAGTCAGCAAATATTATCAGCATCAGTTTGCATTTTTAAATTAAAATTTTTATTTTTAAATAAGGATTACTTTTGCGTCAAACTTTTGTGTTCCTGAAGAAATTTTACCGCAGTATCATACATCGCTGGCAAATTTCACAACTGCATAATTTAAAATTAAGTTTAAGGCATAAAATATCAGGACTTATAAAAGCGTTTAGAATACAACAAAAATAACGCATGAGAGAATGGCGACGTTGGCTGATTGAAAGATTGTTAGGAACACGGTTGTGTGAAAAATCAAGTGCATGGTTGCCAGAGTTTGGCACATTCTGAAAAATTTGGCGACTTCTACTAAGCTAGGTGCTATAATACGCAAGTATCAAGTAAATTAACCCCTTCCGGTATGATTTAATTATGAAAAACTGTGCATGAAATAACCATTTAATTTTTATTAAAAAAACTTGTTTCATTTTATAATTCTTACATATTCTTAATTAATATCCATTTTTACACACTGTTAACCCCTTCCGGTATTATGACGAGTCTAGCTCGTCATAATACCGTTTCATGCAGCTCGTCATTTGTGCGATTCCAGAAGGTTCACTATCATCACTTATTAGTCGCCTAGCACATTTTCGCTTCCTTTGTAATATTTCACTATCATTACTTTCATTATCAGTATCAGTATTTCATTATCACATTTATTTCTTCTGATTCTTCATAATCGCTCCAATGACCTTGACCTTCGTACTCTGTACTACTCTTATCCATTATGGTATTTATTATACAACACGTTTTTTTAGCAAAAATATATATCGACCGATGTTCACACCAACTGTTTACAAGAATCTTGTACCAAGAAATTCTAACGGTAAACAATATGTGATAGTGATATGTGATATGTGATATTTCCACAAGTAACAAAAGTGTTGCCAAATTCAATACACTAGAAGTTTTAAACTAAGTTAATTATTACATTCAACAGTAACTTTAGTCGCATGACGAGTGTAGCTCGTCATTGTGCGTATGGCATGAAACACCGATGACGAGCTAGACTCGTCATAATACCGGAAGGGGCTATTGTATTTTTGAATATCTATCTAAATTCTAAACACAAATATGTCAAGTTCTTGTTTGTAACAAACTAAAATTTAAGAAACAGTTTACTAACTGAAAATATACTTGAATGATACAGTGACTGTATAAAAAGTTCAATGATGTTTTACAGAATTTTTTTTTAGTAATACTAAGATTGCTTTGACAAAATACAATATATAAGGAAATTAAACCTGCACAGCTTTTTTCGGAAACCATGAAAACTGCTTAATTTCTTTCACTATCCTTATGTTTAAATTAGTAAACGAGTTCAAGTTCCAAATTTTTTATCATGCATATTTTCTTAAATAACCTTAAAGAACATAAAAGTATATATTGCTTTAAAAAAAGTTTTTCATTGCGATTTTTGTCTTCAAGAACAGCAGAAAATTTAGATCTTGAATTATTGCAGTCAGCATTGCCAGAAATTTTATTTTAAACCTTAACTTTAAGTTTATCAGTTTTAACTAATCCCAATGTTACGAGTTTATATGAGTTACCCTATTAACAGTGTTTAAAACTGTTGTAGATTAAACCTTCAAAAGAAATTCTGTAGAATAGAAACGAGCTGATGGCACACAAAGTTACTTAATAAAATTAGAGTTATATGGTACTTGTATTATTTGCATCTGAGTGTCTATTCCGTATTTCAATTTTAAAATCAAATCTCTCTTTCGGTAGCATATGGAACACATGTCTTCATCTAACATGTCTTTAAAAACCTCAAAAGCTCTGAGGAAAATTTTTCCAAGGAACTCAATTTCATAAAAGGAAATATGTTTTCAAGGAAATCAGTCTCGTGCAGAGAAAAACGTTTTAAAGATATTCAGTCTCATAGCCGACAAAAGGTCCAGCATAGCCGACAAAGCCTCCAGTAACTCAGTTTAAGTACCTAATATTTTCGTTCTAGCAAGAAAGAATCTGATCTCTAAGTTTTGTTAAAAAAATTATATATGAATGTATTCACATAGAAATACGTAATAGTGAAATAATTAGCAATTAGCGAAATGAATTGAATTACAAGTTTTAGAACTGCTAGACTATTGACGGCCGAGCAGTAAAACAGTTGACCACATGTAATTCAAAAAATGGTTTTAAATCATGGCCAATGATTTGGCTTCAGGCAGAGGTTTCATGGTTTTCCCGCGGGTAACGTAAATACGAGCCATTCACCTTAAAATGTCATCCTTTTTTAAGCCATTTTTTTCTGTCGTCGCCAGACTTTTGGAGTTCTTTTTCCCCAATAATAAAAATGCCCAAATTTTTCATCAGTTTAAATTTATTTTGGCCATGGTGAAAAATGAATCATGTATTATGTGCGAAACACATAATATGTGGTTCATCTTTTTCGCGTTATACTTATGCCAGAATTTTATTCCCTTTCCTTTCACATATTATTTCCTTTAATATATAATTTAAGCTGTGTATTATTTTCTCCCATATTCATTATTTATTTAACAAACATCTGCGAATTAACTTTCAGATGTGTTGTTATCGAATTCCTTTTGAGAATTGTTCAGACTAATATTCCTTCGATTAATTCGTCGATCATAATATTCCTCGGGCTTCTATATTCCCTAAATCTCAGAAATAGGATTTTTCTCAGTTAAACATATTCCTGCGTTAAGTCTGTTAAGTTGCAGTGGCTGTAGAATTTTTAAACAATATCCGACCACACTGTATGTATTTGTACCTTCAAATAAAGACATTATTTAGAAATCTAAGCAAATGACAATAAAATTATTTGCAAAAAAATATTTACGTAATAGTGATGTCAGTTTGGATTTAGTAAGAACTAAATAAAAATAAACAATAAAGTGTACAGAATTTGATTGAGTTAACTTTAAAAGATAGACTGCAATGTTTCGCAAGAAGAAACTTGGTGTGAATATTCTTGACCCAAGGCTATTGAATGAAAAGAATTCTTAAAGCAGAGCAACTCTTAACGAAAACTAAAAGCATTTTATTTATTTATTTTGCTTCATCCACAGGAATTGAGCTTTTAACTTTAATTTAATAGCTCTCTTTTTAAATGCGTTGAATCCATTATATTCCTTTCTCCTAATTCGCATAAAATTCACGTAAGCGTAGATACAATTTTATTGAAAAACTGCGAAAGCATTCTTGACACAATATTGAAATTATTGGAAATAAAGCAATACACAAAATAGGGTTAAATGCATTTCCTTAATTATAAGTGTGTAGTATTAACAGTGACTGGAAAATAAATATGAATATAAAACTGAAAACACACAAATCTAGCTCTATTTGGCGATGCAACATTGTTTTGGAAATTTAAAAGAATATTTAAAATTTCTTCTTAAAGATCACTCCCTGGCGATCAAATTCGCCGGCAAGTTTGACGTTGTCTATCAAAAATCCCATATTTAACCTTTTGTTTTGGAGGAGCAGATTTTCTATAGAAAATTTGCAGCTAAATCTTTGAATATTATGTATTTCTTGATGAGTAGATTCATTCAATAAAAATTGTTCAGATTCTAAGTCCTTCCTTGTTGCCATAGGAGTTACGTATTTTCATCATCAAAATAAGCTTTAAATGGATTTTATTGAAGAATATGTACCTTCGCATCTAATGTTTCTTTGTTTCTAACCTTGTTTGTTGTAATTTATATGCATTATCGGAAATTCTTACCAACTGATTTTTTTGTACATTTAGTGAGCGTGTAGTGTAAATCGAGTAGTTATAAGAACTCAGAGATATCATATTTAAAGACTTTAAGATATTCTTAGGATTTTTCGAAAGGCTTCCACATTAAAAATTATTAAAAATTGCTGCAATTAACAGATAAAGATTATCACAGTTACGAAGGATGCAAGTTGATCTACAGAGAAAAATGTGTCCATTAAACTATACTACTGTTTTTTAAAATAGACCAAATGGTTTAGAGCATAAGACTAAATGGGTCAGAACTTGTTGAGGCTCTTTTTAGAATTTTTCGATAACAGGAAACCAAAGAAATTCACAATGTCCTTGCCAGGATTTGAACTCCGAACCTCTCGAACAGACGTCGGACGGGCTTTCAGTTAAACCACAACGACATGCGGAACGAAGGAAGAAAACACGTTATAAACCTTAGAAAAAATGAATAGAGGATTTATCAAACATGAAAATTAAGCAACATTTGCTATTTATCCTAAGAAATTATTATGCCTACTAGTATTATGGTTTTTATTTCATTTATTCCTTCCTTTCCTTCCGAATTCACTCTATCGGTTAGCAATGAAATTAGTTCTTCATGGATACCTTTGTGCAAAACCTTAGGAAGTAATTAGAGAGTTATTTAGAATATGACAAGCTGAGTATTTATTAACTGATGGATTAGGACAGAGGCCTTCGATTTATTTCGTTTCTTCTTGCACCTCACTAGTTGAATAATTCATCTAACTCACAATTTAACTTCAATTTATCTATCAAAGAGCAAGTATCTAATAGGTATATTTATTGAAGATAAAGTAGGAAGACAGGTATTTATTTTCTCCATATTTCCAGTAATGACTGTAAAATATCTATTCACTAAAGCCTGCTCTTACTTGCGTTATATAAGCTGAGTTGCAACACTAATTGTACTAATTACATAATGTACATTACATGTTTAAAATCTTAATTTCGTGTTTAAGTCTTTTATGTACATTGTTTTGTTTCACTTTTAAAGCTTTTGACGTCAATTAGAAATCGATACCCGTAGCTAGATTTTAATTCGTTCTTGAGTGTTACTGCAAATAATTCTTTTCAATAATAAGAATTTGTATATATGATGACAATTCTAATTTTTCTAACAGTGAGTTTAATACTGCTAATATTTTCATTCTGAAGGGTTCATGTGAAAGCGAATTCAGTTTTTATTTGACAACAGATGTTTGGTTTTATTTTATCTATTTATTTTTGTTTACGGCAAAGCATGCGAGGGCTATCTTTCTAACAACAAGGAAGCCTTCAAGCTTTTGGAGAGAATCCAGGTTAGAGACGCAAAAAAACCATGAAAACGCTCGTGTAGTCAGCTCGTTTGCCTGGAATCCAGCTCAGGTCGAACTACCAGTGTTCAGAGACTTTACTGCTAGACTGTTGGTAGGCACGATACATATTTGAATCCATTACATGGTGAATCTCACTACGGCTTGAGTTTATTTTGAATGAAAACCAGAGTTATACATGTTAAATATTTCTTGAACACATACTAAGAGCGGCAAACAAGAGGAATATTCTTTGATAGTTTTTTAAAGGTGCTGTTATTATTGGCAATATATGTTAACACTAATTTGTGCGCACTACATTTCAATACAAATTTATTATCCGGTTTAAAGGATCTAACAGCTAGTAAACAAACAGTGAGATTTGCTAAAAGCTTTGGCTATGCATGTTTTCTTATGTGCATCCATTAAATATGTGTATTTATTTTGGTATTAAGCTCGCTGAAAAGAATAATTTACTTCCAAAAATACAGCTAAATCTCATGTCTGATCTGGAAAAGAATTTAAAGAAATGTCTTTGTATTCTTTTGCTATAAGTATGTGGAGACATTAGGATTTTTTATGATGAGAGAAGTACAAAATGAGCAATGCCCTCGCCGAGACTTGAACCTCAGACCTCTCGAATACGTGTCGAGTGGGCTGGCCATTACGCCACGAAGGCATGCTAAGAAGGCGGGAGAAATACTTATATACTCCCCCTTTTAAAGGAAGACTGGGGATTAGGGGACCCATTCGCCAAATCCTGGTAGTGGAGAATCATCATCTACCACCTTTTTTCGTTCGGGCGCCACTGTAGAGACATTAGAATTTTTTTTTTTTGAAAGCAGGTGATGTGAAAAATGAGGAATGCCCTTGCCGTTACTCGAACCTCGGACCTCTCGAATACGCGCCCCGAGTGTGCTGGCCATTACACCACGAAACCATGCTAAGAAAGCCAGAGAAATACCTTATATAAGTATTACTTTACTAAGCTTTTTCTTAAAAAGTGAACAAATATTTTTATTTCCTTTGTTACAATTCTTTATTGACGGAAAAAGTATTTAAACGACATTTCATGCATTTATCTGTTCATGAATCATTAACAGCATTATTTCAGCTTGAAGCAAATGCATTTGTTTGCATGCTGTTGAGAAAGCCCTTAAATATGAATACCTTGTTTTAAGCATGTTGTTGAGAAAGCCTCTAAATATGAATACCTTGTTTTAAAGCGGATGAATAAATTGCATCATTGCTAGCAGACAGAACGCTGTTCACCCTCGTTTACTATACAGTTATCAATGCGAATTTTAAGATGTCTAGACGTTTCCAGACCTAGCATTAAAAGGAGGTTTAATAAGAATTAAATATAATGTACTGACTGAACGAAAATTCAGTTGCATTTTTTTTTCCATAAGCTAATGTCTTGCTTTTTAGAAAAATTTTTCATTAAAACTGAAATTACACAAAATTATACAGGAAAAATGCAGGGGAGTATTTGTTGCAATGTAGTTAATCTCATTAAATTTTCTATACTGAACATAGCTATTAAGTCTAAGTCTAGGTAAATGTGTTTATCGGAAATTAAATCATGTATTTTAAATATCTGCTGTCTGTTTATGACAGTTACATGGAAATTTAAAACTGCATATCATCAGTTTTGTTATCTTAAAACAACTGTAGTACTGAATTTCAAAATTCTGGAGTACTGTAGCAATTTTAATAGTAAGATACACTTTCAAGCTTTTATAGATGAACTCAAATATATAAAGCAAAACTGAACTGATTTCTAGGGAGAAGAAAAGCACTGGATTCAAGTTCTTCAGAGGCCATTAAATATGGAAAATCCAGAAGTATATTTGATCGTTATCATTAACTTCTGACGTATTAGGTGGAAGTTTTAAAGTAATTAATAATTATTTAATATTAATAATTATGTTGTATTACACATTATCTAATTTTAATAATTAAGTAGATAACGGAATTATGAAGTATTTAATTATCTTCTGAAGAAATAAATTATTTATTAAAGTAATTATATTTGATAATTTTCTGCACAGAAATTGGAGGCAAAATTAATTACGATTGCTACGATTCTTTTAAAAAATAAAACAAAAAGATAATGATGGTTGAAAAAGTACATGGCAACCTTAATAATTTCAGATGTTGTTATCAGGACAGTAATTTTATCTCTGAAGAAAAGTCAAAATTCGTGGATGATCTCGGGTAAAATCTTGAAATTTCCCGAGCTTTGTTGGGCGAATATTGCTAAAGCTCTAAAAAAATGCAAAACATAAGACATGGTTATAAAAGGAACTAGTATATAACTATATAAACATTACATTGTATAACTTTCAAATTGAATTGCCGTATTTGTAAAACATTTAGATTTTTGCATCACTGTCAACGAAGTTGCATGAAACATATATTCCCATTTAAATGGATGGCGTTTTGATAAATTATGTTGTTGATATACATATTTCCATCTTTAAAGCTGGGTCATTTTTTTTGCGACAAGATTTAAAAAATCTGAAAAAAATTGTTTAGCACTGACCTTTTTTGTCGGTAATGAGAAATAATTGTAAGCGTCTTTAACTAACTTGAGAAAGCAAACTGTGTATTCCAGAATTCTAAAAAACCTTTACTAACTTAAAATTCTTATCTTGCTGATTAATAGGAAGGAAATTCACGTAGATAATTTCTCCTCGTCTTCGAACACAGGAATATGACTGAAAACAAACAAATGTTCCCCGTCATCTAAAGGAACCAAGAAATTAAACTGATCACGATGAAACACCATGCATGCTTAAAAAGAAATTTTCGACTGGCTGCCAGAGTTATGTTTTAATCTTCAAAAATACAGTATTTAATACAGATGTCTCCACCTTAAGAACTTTCTCAGATATGAATAAACCTGTTCTCACAAAGTGAAATTTATTCGAAATCGAAAGATGCCTCACTTTTTTAGCACACCAACACCCAAATTTTGAGAGGTTTGCTAAAGTCTGCTGTACACGATACCATACAGTACCATCGTCTTATTTACAACGAAAGAAAAAGAAAACCTATTCAAACAATTTCAGACACTTATTTTCTTAAGAAAGACACTTCAGAAATCAGTGTTGATGCCCCATCTAACATGCCAATTCTTTCCACCTCTTATACAGCCTCCTCAATACAAATGTCCCCTTTACTTGTCGATAAATCTTCAGAGGACGATCCAGACATTGACTCACACCTACCCATGTAAAGATTTATTAGTCCCATTTATACACGCCTCAAAAACCGCCTTCACATAAAGTATTACATAGTAAAATAATTCTTTATTGATTTATCACATTTTTATTTATGATGTACGGTATTTAAGATTTAAAATGTCTTATTTATTTGTTTTAATATTTGTAATCGCTTACTTGATAATATTTATAGCTTTTATCTCACGAACATCGTTAGAAGATATGCGTGTAACATTTTATGAACAAATTAATGGTATCAGCGGTCATTCGGAAGGTAACTCGAATGTAAAGAACGGAGCGTCTGCATCTGTTTGATGTTAAAAAGAGTATTAGTTGTGTCCGACACTTCATTAACATTGTATCCGACAGTTTCCTACCAGCGGCTAAACGGTAAAGTCGCTAAACACTGGTAGCTCAGTCCGGGGACCGAATCCTTGGGAACGGGCTACCTGCATGGACAGTTTTGTGTTTTTTTCCATGTGTGGCGTGTATACGAACCAGTTTCCCTTGGAAAGTCCTCCACGAAGCATCTTTAACTCTCGTGTGCTTTGCCGCAATCAAATAGACCAATCCAATCTACAGTTCATTATATATTTTGTGAGAGTGATTGGTTTTGGTTCAGCTGATCAAGGCAAAGCATGCGAGGGCTAAATGTCTAAGATTAAGGAAGTCTTTGAGAAGGAAGTTTTAAGAGAGACGGGGTGGTATATAAGTCACACATGGGGAAACTGCAAAATCACCCATGCAGCCAGCTCATTCACCTGGAATCGAACCTGGGTCGGACCTATCAGTGTTCCCTTTGCCGCTGATGGGCTTTGTGAAAGTGCAAATAAAATGAGCTCTGCGGATACATTTGCAACATATACCTCAACTTGTTCCGAATTTCCCTTTTTAACCCTTATTTTGGTAATATCTCATAATTTTGCCCAGAAAATAACAACTATTGTTTTTTGTCGTTAAAAAAATCTCTATGTAGTCTTCTATGCACTTACAGTGTCTGAAGGAGACTTAGATAAACCTATTCACTGGAAAACAAGCGCCTGGGCAAAAACGTGTCCCGAGTATAGCAACGTTGTTCGAGTACAGCAAACGTGTTACGAGTATAGCAACTTTGGTCCTGTTGTCCATAACATTTTCATAAGGTTACAGTTGTAGATGATAGAAGCTGGTGTAGAACGATAAGTAATCAGTCGTTCGTGGAAGCTCTTAAAGTTAAAAAAGCAAGACATCAAATCAACTGTTTCGTCTAGTGTGTGCACGTGCTAAGTGGTGAGGGAGGTTATTTGCCTTACTCCTGCAAAAATGTTCCAACGTCCTTTACGGGAGAGACAAGCTTTAAAAGCACCTTTAACAGCAAATGCTAAATACTCAAAGTTTTCAAATTCTTTTTGCCAAATTCAGCTCTTAAAGTTAAAAAAGTCATCCTGAAGATGATGAGAACAAATTGGGGAGGGATGCCTTCGCGGAGAACTTTCTAGGGGAAGCTGGTTCGTATACACGTTACACATGGAGAGAACTATGAAACCCGAAAACTACGTTCACGGGATTCGAATCTTGTACTGAACTACCAGTGCTCAGCGACTTTGCAGCTCTGCCGCTTGTGGGCCCTTGTCTTTCAACGAATTTCTAAGTATGTTGTTAAGTAGGATCATTCGATTTTGAAACTGGAGTGTTAGCTGCACAAAAGGTACCAATTAATTTTAAGATTTCTTTTGAATGTTGCTCTTCTTGTTTAATTATTTTTTCAGTTTATTCATCCACATATTTTTATATTGTTTGGTTGGATTTAAAAATTTTTTTTCTAAATATTTGTCATAGATCTCTGCTCTTGAAAAATCCAATGGTATGAGGAAACTCGAAATATAATAGACATTTTTTTATATGAAAAATTGAGTTTATTGTATTCAGGTAGCACATTTTCAGGGGACCGAAAGATACCTGAAAGTTGTAAGGTTTATCATAATTCTATAACAGTTATTTTAAGTTTATGCACTTTCCTATCTCTTCTAGCTTCAGCTTACAGTTTCCTGTTAGAATGTATTTTCAGAAATTCGTTTAATGCAAATGAATAAGAGTAATATTTAAGTCGATGCTTCACTGACTTCGTTAGAGAGCCAGAGTTTCTGACTAGCGCACGTTTGCCTTTGGATACCTCTCTCTAAGCTATTGCTACGCTCGGCCGTACTTTAGGTCCTTGATTAACTTCGCCTACTTAATTGAGATTTAGGGGCCAACTACTTAGAATCCTGATAGCTTCGACTATATCCTTTGGTTAAGTATTAGTTAAGTTTTAATTCTTATAAATTTGAGTTCAAGTCCAAGTGGAGGCTTTGCTGTACTCTCTGAGATAGGAGCAGACTGTATTGATCTTTTTTTTTTGAGAAATAAAGAGTAATTAACCCTTCTTGAGTCTTATGTCTCTGTTCATACACTACAGCGATTATTTGCTTATCAGTGTACAAAGTTGTTCCCACTGAACTGTAAAATAAAAGGGTGGAACCCTACAAAGTGTTTCTTGTTCTAAAACCCACAACAACGCCTGATAAGAAATCAGTCGCTAATCTGGTAATTCGTTAACAACGGATTTCAAATCATTAAAACCAGCACGTAGAATCTTGCTAGTGTCTGTATTTTGGAATCTTGGGCAATTCAGTGTTCAAAGTTGTTGCTTGGACTTTACGGATAAATTTTCAGAGTATTTTTCTGCATAAATTCTATAGAAAAACAGTATTAAAATTATTTAAAATAAATAAATAAATAAGAAGAAAAATCCTTAAAATTTGCAGATTTTGTTGGCGTTTTCGGAAAAATGTGACATTTGGGACATCTCAGAATATGCATTAAAATTCGTAAAAATGATTTCGAAAATTTAAGTCGCAACATATTTACTGCATAGTGCTTGCTTTTAAATTTATTAGTGCTTAAAACCTGAAGTTCACATTTAAACACAAATAAACTTATTCTCCTATTCTTTAGACGTATGCAGATGTACATAATTCCACTTGTAACAATTCATCTAAGCCCGCTGAAAGCTGAAAGAATTTGGGATCAAAAAGAAAAATTATAACTAAAACTTACTATCTTATCAACGAAAGGAAATAAAAACAATATGAGTAAACAAACATATTATAAATAATTAGCAAAAATATAGAGAATGCATAAATTACAACAAAAATTAAAAGCCTTCAACGAAAAAGATGCACATAGTTATGCATAAAAAATTAATAGATAAGGGAGAACAACTGCAAGAAAAATCCATTATATGAAATGAAAGACAAAACTGCAGAATTGCAAACTTTAATAGAAAACTAATTAATGTTGAGACGAAAAACTGAATAAATTCCAAAGACTTGGCTGTTTTGCAATAAATAAATATAAAGGTTACTTTAAAATATAGAAAAGAAATGAAAAAATATCATGAAATATAATTCAAAACCATAAAATAAAAATACGTAAGCTTACCTTATGTTTAGATAACAAAAATGTTTTAAAAATGTTTTAACGTAAGTAGAAAGCGATTATGGTATATTTGGTATTTCACGTCCATTTAATTATACTAAGCAAAACATAAGCGTTATCTTGTACAATATATTTATCAGATGGACTCTATATAAAAAAAAACCTTTGATTTTCAAATTTAGCGTATGGTATATGGTTTCCGTTTCGTATAATGCTATATGTTTTTCTTTCCCAACATAAATCAATTACCATATTCATTATCATAATATTATAAATGATTCCATTAGTGCAAAAATAACATTCGAAATACGGCCATTAAAATGTTGCTCATCTGTGATTATATCAATATTATTTCTGGAAGAGGAAGTTGCATGAAATTAAACAATAATTGAGTTATATCTTTCTTTAATTCGAAAGTTGGGACTTTATTAAGCAGTATTTGCCATGAAAGTTTCAGGGAATGCTTTTCCATAACCCACTAAGCCTATATTTTATCTTCTGGATTTAATACAGCTGTTAGTCCTACTTAGGGAGAGTTATATGTTGACCACATCAGATTTTCTCCGAGTAAAAGAGTTTTCCTCACTTAAAGTTCAAAATTCTCCTTTGACCACACATAATATACTTCCTTTATCCTTCTTCATTTCCTTTACTGCTCGTGTTAGAAATAAAAAGAAAGGAAGGAAAATATATTTCTTTCAGATATAAAAGACAATGCAGCGCAAAGGGTTCACAAAGAATACGAAAAAGAAAAAAAAAATGTAACCCCCCTTTTTTGCTCCGGTATAGCGTTATAAAGGAGTTGATTCATCGCAGTTATGAGATGCCTCGAAATAAAGGAGCGGCACTAAAGCTTCCCTAGAATGTGGGACGGAACAGTTCGGGGCATTATCGACGAGTAACAAAGAGAAATAAGATTCAAAGCGTCTCGACAATGACAAACTTTGATCGAGTATGATGGAAATCCATGTGTAACAATGTAGTGCGAAATCGAATGGCCTGCTGGCATTGAGTAACACCATGGAAATTTCTGTTCACCTTGTCATATGGAAGAAATGCGTTGTGGTAATTATTTCCTCCAACCTGTGTTTTACCATCTTCTACAAAGTTTGGATCCCGGGGATGCGCAACGTCTTTCGATAAGATTATCTACACTCCTCTTTATCCACGTGGAATATTCTTGTTTCAGATGAAATTCAGGAAATATTATAAGAATAGTTTAATGCGCGCTCAAGTGACCTTATACCTTGATGAGATTTCGAAAAATTGCTGATTTCCAGCGTCAAAATATAAAGATTTATTTTAATCAGATTTCTCAGGTTTTTTACGACGCGAATGAGAAATATCTGAAGCTTTTGGTAAATACTTTCTTTATAGTTCTCAACCTGAAATAGAAATTACATACAGAGACAGTTTTTCCAATACTTTATTAGTTCATGCTCTAATATTTCTCGTGAATTTTATTTATTCACCTGTTTGTTTTTATTTTTCTATATTATCAGTATGTTAAATAGATGTTTGAAAAAGCAGTGATATGGCAAGTTATGTTATAATTAATGTTCACAAGTTTTATCCTTGAAATATGTAAAAATGTGTAGCCTTTTATTCACTTTGTCGTAAGATATATTGATTTGGACTGTATTACGTAATTATTACGTTCTAATTCAGCTAATCTTTCCAAACAAAAACACTAAGCAGCTCAATATGCAGTAACTTAAATAAATTTTTAAAAATTTCTTTGATTTTTTCAAATCGTTGACAGATACATACTGTAAAACTGTAAAAATGAATTGCGTAATAAGCTGTTTTGGAATTTATTCTTACTTACAGTACGCCTGTTGTCCTTTCAAGCTTATTACCCTTCTCATTAAAACTGAAGTGAAAGTTCTTTCAAATTTTTTCTCTTGATGTTAACTGAAAGAATAAATTCTTCTCAGAGAATAGAAAGCTCTTCTACACTGATATTAATAAAGAGTAGCTGGAGAACTTATCAAATCTATTATTCTGTACAATAACATTCACTAATCTAATTTTGAAGCTTGACATCACCGTTTACTAATGTATTTCAAATGAATGTTGCTTTAGGCTTCTGTTTTTTTTCATCAAATCTATTCAAAATCTTCATATGCTAAATTCATTTTTACAGTATGTGAAATCATGCAATGTTAGAACAAATTCTACTCTTGTTGTTTTCGCTAGTTCAAATAAGAATTATAAGCAAAACCTGTGCCATTCTTTCACCATATTTTCTGCCCTCTGCAGTAATGGAACTCACTATGTTAATGCATTAAGAAATACATATGAGATTTACGATTGAAACTATAAATCTGTTTATTTTCATATTTTTATTTTTGCTTTTAGTTTGATTTAATTTAAATAATGCTGAGATGATTTAATATGCTGAGATTTCGTATACTAAACAAATAACGCTCCTTCCCCCAAATCTGCTTCCTCCTATTTTTGGCTGGTCTTAAGAATTAATTAGGTTGTTTTCAGTCTAAAATACTATACATGAATCTTCACAGTAACACTTCAATTATATAGGAATCTCTTATTTCTCCTAATTAAAGCAAAAACGCTATGTTATGAAAATTAACTTACAATTTTTCGGCATCCTATTTGTGCAATGAACACGCTATTTGAGAAAAGACTGGAAGTACATAAACATGTGCAATCATTTTCTCAGAAATAAAGTGAATAATCCCATTTAATGAGAAATTTGATATGAAACACTTCTGATATCTTTTTATACACTTTTGACTTTTGATATCCTTGTTAGGTGTTTCTCCAGCCTTCTTCGCATGCCTTTGTCTTGTAGTGGTCAGCAATCTCGGCGCGTATTCAAGAGGTCCGTGGTTCAAGTCCCGGCGAGGGCATTGCTCATTTTTCATGGCTTCTGCTTCGAAATAAACCTAATGTCTCTACACCGACGCTCGAACTAAAAAAAGTGGTGGATAGTGATTCTCTGCCACCAGGAATTGTAGATTGGATCCACTAATCCCCAGTCGCCCTTTAAAGGGGAAGCGTATATAAGGTATTTCTCCCGCCTTCTTCGCATGTCTTCGTGGTGTAGTGGTCAGCACGTTCGACGCGTATTCGAGAGGTCCCTGGTTTGAGTCCCGGCGAGGGCATTGCTCATTTTTCACCTCTCCAGCTCCTAAATAAATCCTAATTACTCTACATCCTTTAATCCTCCTTTTTTCTACTAGAAATGTAGAATATTTTTTTTTTATTTTCTATTGAAAATGCGATTAAATAATTATTTCTGAAACTTAAAATTATTCGGAGAGATGTTGATGAAAAAGGCCTACTTCATCAATAATCCGTAAAATTACGAAATAAAAAGCTTATTTTGTTCATAATATCTTAATTATGGAGTATTCTGTGCAAAAGTATTTTAATTAGGACTTCGTATTAAGAAAAAAAATCAGCAGGAGATAAATCCTCGTCCCTGGAAAGGATTACTTCTCGAGTAAGTTAGAAAGTAAGCTTATCGTTGAATCGAATAGGCTTAACAAAACCAAACACTCAAATATGATTAATTTAGTGCTAGAGCGATCCTCACTATATGCTAGCTCGACTTTGCTTTCAGATACTGATGTCTTGCAAATGGAGGAATTGGTGTCATTAAATATATTTACATTGTAACAAATATGAAAAGAAACACGCGTGAGTGAAACAAAACCATTATCCTAACGTAAGTTTCTAATTAAAACTCTATCGATTTGAAGGAGATCATCATACACAAATCCCTTTTCTTCAGGTACAAAAAAATCCTAGCAATTTTGGCAGAAATTTTGCGTAAGTTTACATTTTCACAGTTAGATATGACTATCAATTTAACGATTTGCAGATGAATAAATCATATTAAGAGATTAGTAACATATGATATAGGTAGTTCAGTAACTGGGGCGATCTTTGTGATTAGGCTTACGGTGATTTCTTTCGAAATAAATTTACAGATTCCTTTATTCTCAGATCCTTATTACTGAGGTCATTTGTACCTTTGCCCTTATTTTTTATTTATTCCTAAATAAACGAAAATAAACTTAAGAATATTAAAATGAAATGAAAATTTAATTACACCGCTCATTACCCAAGTACTGTGGATTAAATTAGGGAACAGGACTAAGCGCTTGCGAAAAAAGGTATTACAAACTAAACATCAGGTATAGTACTACTATGCTATCAAAGATCTTTGTAGATGTATAGTGTCTGTTCGGCATGGGTCACTCTAAATATGCGGTGAGCCGAAAGGCCTCTCGAGAGG
>KK114176.1:334645-515531 GCA_000611955.2 Stegodyphus mimosarum | reverse complement strand
AAAGAGCAGTTGGAGACCCTCGGGCCAGTGCCCTCGGGGTGCTCTCCATTAAAATTGGGGACGGAACTGAACAAGGTCGCACTGTCACCTGTAAGGTGCTCAAGAATGTTGCCAACGACAGGCATAATCTCGCGCTCCTTGCCGGGAGGAATTTCGTGGGCTTGAGCTGAAGATAGGTAAGACAAGTGAACATTAGTAAACAACAACAACAAATGCTATCAAAACTACGCAAGGGAAGATTCAGTAGCGAAGTATTTCCAACAATGCATACTTTGAAAGGATTTAATAGTTCATCTGATGTCCAAGAAAGATTTCAACAATATTTTGCTTTTTTATGATGATATAAATTGTCTCTCATCACTGTTATAATTGTTATTAATGAACTGTTACAATACTACCAAAAGTCCTTTTCACCATAAAGCACTCGTATGGAAATTTCGATTAATAAGATTTAGCAGCAAGCATATTATTTTATGTTTAGTTTTTTAAGTAGTTTTGTAATTTTTGCAGTATAAAATTGCAACTGATATAGTAACAAAGTAATTGTTTCAAATACGGGACATTTCACAACATGCATAAACTAAACGAACATTTGAAACTAAATGAAAAACTTAAATTGGTTCCTATGTTTCACATACTACAAACGCAATTCAATACTGAAATGCTAACTAGTGATTATACATAAAGGTAAGTTATTCTAACGGCTGAGGTCGATATCATGGTCATTACAGCTCAATTTAACTTCAGCGCATCCGAGAGCATTTGGAGTTAGTAATCGATGTCTTACCAGGGCTACTACTCATGACTTCTGATCTTCCATAACGTCCTATAATTTCACTTTTCTGGTTTCTACTTTTGCTTCATGCATTTTTATAAGCAGAATTGTTAAAATATTTTATAATCTGCAATGAATTAATATCGTACAATATATGGCATGATCTGTTCGGAATATTTTAGCTTCTTCAATCAATGAATAAATGAAGCTATTGAATACTGGATATTAATCTTGTTTTTGATTCCATATGAAAGATCTAGATACGTACGATGTTCGCTATTTCGCTAGTCGCCTTGTAGTCTCATTATATAAAAAAAAGGATAAATGATTTCTACGAATGAAAGCATCTACAAACAGAATTTCACTTGTGTAAGATCAAATATATCCCTTTATTTTTCGGAAAGTCCTTCACGAAAGGCGTTGGTGAATGAAGTGGTGATCAGTTGATTAGATAAAACCCCCCGAAGCCTTGCTTAATCAACTGATCATCTAACCAAACTTAAATCGCAACAGACAGACGTTTAATAGAATATTGGACTATAGATTAAATAAATTCATATCTAACGTGAGAGATCAGCTCATCAGCTGCTCAACCATCAGTGGAATTTCTTTGATTTTACCGGTAATAAAATATACAATTCTTGTAAAAAGCATGCAATTCCATATTATATTTTAGGGATTTGCAAAAGTAAGTACTCTAATTAAAAATTCTCGAAGATGTGCGTTTTCAGAACTAAAATCATTTAGAATATTTTTGTTCTTTGTAGTAAAGAGACTTAAAGTCATTTTCATTCCAAATTTACGGTGGTTTGTTAATAAACTTGTAGAGACATTAGGATTTTTGGAAGCAAGAGATGTGAAAAATGTGCGATGCCCTCGCCGGGACTCGAACCTCGGACCTCTCGAATACGCGCCGAGCGTGCGGACCACTACACCACGAAGGCATGTTAAGAAGGCGGGAGAAATACCTTATATACTCTCCCTTTTAAAGGGCGGCTGGGGATTAGGAGAACCAGTCACCAAATGCTGGTGATGGAGAATCATCATCCATCACCCTTTTTATTTCGGGCGCCACTGTAGAGACATTAGGTTATTTCGAAGCAGGAGTACAGGAGAAATGAAAAATGAGCAATGCTCTCGCCGAGACTCCAACCACGGATCTCTCGAATACGCGCCGAGTGTGCTGACCACTACACCATGAACGCATTCTAAGAAGGTGGGAGAAATACCTTATACACTCAGATCGAATTTACATTAAAATTTTGCGTAATTTTAAGTAGCACCACCGCTTAATCAGAAGGATAAAGAAATGTTGCATAATTGCGACATAGGGTAGCATAATAAAGTAAAATATCATTTAAATAGTCATTTTTAGTTAGACGATGAAAATTCTTACTCCCCAATAAGTTGTTTGAATAAATATATCTTTTAAAAAATAACAACGCAAAGTGATGACGAATCTTCAAATCACGTAATTTTCCACTTGTACTCTTATTTATTTTAAACTGAGGGATATTGACAATCGATATTTCAAGGATCCAATGAAAATTTCTAAATAAATCTGCTAAGCATATTGTTCATGAGCATAGTTTAACTAATACACACGAACACGAAAAAAGGTAAAAGTATTTTTATAAAATTAACATCAAAATAGTAGTTTGATACTTAATGTTTTGTTTTAAAAGCCATATTCATGCCAATACTAAATTTCATCTGCATTTTATTTCTGATGCAAAGTATGTAGATGCAGATTAAACATATCTGAGGTATTTCGTAATTAATGAGATCAAAAATATCTTTGACGCAAACCTGAGGTCGGTAAAAGTCAGCGTTGACAAGAGACAGCGCAAACTGTTAATAATGTACATTTCTGGTTGTAGCAAATTTTACATTTTTAAATATTTCAGAAGTGGAAGCCTTTCGTGTTAATACAAAAGGCGCAAAGCAAGTATAGATTAAATATTGCATGACAAAGCGAATGAGAAGCACAATGGTGCGACCGAAATTTGATAACGTTAACGAAATTAAAATGATTAAAAATGGGTAGATAAGGATGTTTAATAGCAAAGCTCGATTTAATGTAAAGAACTCAAGCCTGCATTCTGTTGAAAGATGCATGCAAAGCATTAATATTATGGCAAACCATTCAGTGGAATAATGGAGTACCTTTGTTTATTCACCTACTTTCTTACAAGGTAAATATTTTAAATTCGTGAAATATCTTGCTGAAAAATATGTACCATAACTTTTGAGTGCGATATTTAAATTCTTGCTAACTAAATGAATTATAATTTACCCAGAGATAAGCAGAAACCGAGATATTTTGAAAACGGCAAGACAATACGAAATTGTTATCTAACATCACATGAGAAAAATATTTTCTGTGTCAGTCGGTTGTCATGCAAATAAAGATTTGAAATAAATTTTTTTTTGATAAAGTAAATTTAGTAATTTTGTAGATTTTGACACTCAGTTTAAGGCAACGCCCCTACATCGATGCTTGTTGGAATATAAATCACACTCATTAGTCTCCAAGAGATTCCAAAAATATCAAAGGCAGTGCTAAAGATGTATTTGGTATTTTTTCTTGTAACATTAACTTACAATGAGCAATCAGAATTCAGATGCAGATTTCAAGGATTGTATAAGTATTCGGACAGCAGTTTCACGTGTGGAAGGTGAAACTTGTCATTGAAAGCATGTGACGGATTGCAAAAATATCGCGCAGCTGGAAGAGTGGAAGCAGGACAGAGACTGATGCAGGTCTGTAGAAACCTTACATTAGCTAAAAGCGCCAAGTCAGGAATCAGAAAATGGTTTAAAGGCACTGGTGGTGTATGCAGAAAATCAGGTCAAGATAGAAAACGAGCCAGTACAGATTCTCAGGATCGTTGGTAACGGTTTTCAATGGAAATAAAGACAGACAACTGATGTCAGCTCATATTGCAGAAGAATTCGTTGCGCTACAAGAACTCGACTACCCAGATATACAGTGAGTGAGAGGTTGCATAAAAGAGGATTGTATGCAAGAAAACTCCTGACTTAGTGTCTAATTAACTCACTTTGAGAAATAAGCTTGGGAACAAGAGGCAGAAGTCATTGTTATTTTACTACCAAAGAATGTAGCAGTGTTCGTTTTACCGATAAGTCCTGTTTTTGTTTGGAGAGGTCTTCAGACGTATTACAGTCTGGAGGGACAAAATCTTGAAATAAGATTGGAAACGTCTGTGAAAGGCATCGGTACAAAACCATAGTGGAAACATGTTATGGACGGACGTCATTTTGAGCGTCTGCACTGATCTACACATTCGTAGCAGAGCAACTATGAGGGTGAAATGTAGATATCAGGTTTGATCCTTAAGTTGTGTAAGGGTGCAAATGGTAATATCATAATTTCCTTCTAATGAACGATAATACTCATTTACTTAGAGCTGAACTAGTGACCGATAATCTTAAGGACGAAGGAATCCAGTAGATAGAAAGATTGGCATATTCTCCGGATTTAAATCCGACAGAACATGTGCGTGAAGTGCTTCAGAGTACTCACTATTCATTGAACACACAATTTGCTAACGCAGGAGTCCCTGGGAAATCCACTATACAGCTTGGAAAATCTCTTTCCATTTCTGTCAGAGGGACCACACACCTTATTCATTCGTTCTACTTATCTCCAAAAACATAGTAACACCAACTTTACCCTATCCTATTTTCTATGTTTTTATTTAAATTATTTTGAACAAAAACAGGGAATTCTGCTTTTTGAAGATATGTTAGGCGTGACAAAATTACGACCTTGTGAAAATTTCATCTTATTATCTACAAAATCATTCAAGTTACATGAATTTTTATAGGTGCTCCTTTAATTTTGCCCGGCAATATATATTCAAGGATGCATCAAATTTGGTTACAGATCCCAAACGAAACATTGAGTTATATAATGTTTGTACAAATATTCAACAATTATATCTTGCAGAATACACTGTACGCACTGAAATAAAGTCTCACACTAAACGAATTTCACTGCAATTATACGCAGATCTTGTATATAAATTTCGGTTGAAAAGACAATGATAAAAGATATTTTTGTTTAATTTGACCGGAAAACTTTCCATTCAAGACAGCTAAGATAAAAGAGTAGCCTCTACGTTGTCACAGGTACTGAGAATTGCAGATAGTATCCTAAAAATAGCTATCAAAATTCTAACAAACGAAATCTTGGGAAATCTAAAGCAAATAGTCGCCGTTACTTAAAATAACTAAGCGAAAGCTATTTCGCTTATTTATTACTTTAAGCGTAGGTACGCTAATAATGACGGATCATCTGTCTTTTAACTCATGCATATGGTAAAACTAAGTATACCTTCAATATTGGTAGATATAACGTTAAGCAGGTTATTGAATTTCCCCGTACAATATCACAAACTAGTGACTGCAACGTATAAACTCTTTCTTCTAAGTAATAAATATCAAGGTTTTGAAATAAACATTTTTCCTTCCTAACTTCTATAAATGAAAGAGCTTCAACTCTGATTACAATAAAAGTAATGAGAACTTTTTTCTTCTACAAACAGTAGAAAAATTCTGAGAAAACAGCAGTACGAGAGGAAAGTTAGAAAAAAATGCACTTAAGTCTTCTCTTGAAGCCTCAGCTTCCTATTTTATTAATAATTGTTTCAAACTTAAACATTCATTGCTTGCTGCTTCAAATTTCTGGTGTTTTCAATGCAATGAGGTAATAGGCAATAAAAATTTTAAAATAAACATATATATAGAGAGAGATATAGATATATGCATAAGCCCTTTTTTATCTTATAAGCAAAGATGTGTAAAAAGGAAGCATGCGTATTGCTTTTTTGACTCAACTATAGAAATAAAAGATAACTTAAAGGAATTAGCAAAGTCTTTCAAATAACTGCTTCATTCTTGCTATGTATTAACCTTTCAACTTTTCACTCTGAAGTTGCTCCCCAAAAAGTCTCGAGAGAGTGACGCAAATGCTTATTCTGGGTAAAATAAATGAAAATTAAAAAATTCTCTTTATCGAAAGGAAAAAGTTTTCTCATTATTTCGCCCCATTATTCAACATCGAGTTTCAGCTTCTAAAGTGATTAATTATGCTGCTTGGCAAATCCATATGCAATTTAAAATGCGCTCCACTGACTAAACAACAGAAATGTCATTATCAATTGAATTAAAACGAATTGATTGTCAAAATGAGCGGGAGATTTCCTCGGCATATTGCAACACAAATTGTTCGATTAGGGATTTCTTTTTATAAGCGGTACTTGATTGCGTTCATGCATTGTTGTTTCACATTCAAGGCCGTCAGAATTGTCGCTGGTGTTCGGAGATTTCGCTAATTTATAGGAGGAATGTGCTAAACAGCAAAAACAGCCATTATTCTTACGAAGAAAGTAATGAAGATAATTATTTATTTATCTTCATTACCTTATTTAATAATACTGTAAGAATTTACTTTATTTACTGTATTTAATAATACTGTAAGAAGTCGAATGAACCTTTTAAATGATCACAAATTAATTTAAATTTTCTTTAGCCAAATTATGAGGGCCCATCTTGTCGATCAGAAGTCAAATAGATATTAGGAGAGCTTGTCTGTAGACTTTTTTATCTCAGAGGTGAAGTGCACTCATCCAGAAGACAATAGAATTTGTGTTCGAGTTATTTTGTAAGGTATTTCTCCCGCCTTCTTAGCACGCCTTCGTAGTGCAGTGGTCAGCACGCTCGGCGCGTATTCGAGATGTCCAGGTTCGAGTCCTTGAGAGGGCATTGCTCATTTTTCATGTCTCTTGCTTCGAAATAACCTAATATCTCTACAATGGTGCCAGAACTAAAAAAGCTGGTGGATGATGATGCTCTGCCACCAGGATTTGGCGACTGGGCCCCCTAATCCCCAGTCGCTCTTTAAAATGGGGTATATAAGGTATTTCTCTCGCCTTAATAGCCTGCTTTCGTGGTTTAATGGCCAGCACACTCGGGGCGTATTCGAGAGGTCCGAGGTTCGAGACTCGGCGAGGGCATTGCTCAGACAACCTAGTGTCTTTACAGTTTTTGAAGTCAAAGCCTTTACATTTGAGCACGAACTAAACCCGTGTTCGAAATGTACTAAATGTATTCTTCACGTACTAAATGTATAATCATAATAAATGTATAATCTTCGCGTACTAATTGTATAATCTTTATTCGCGAACTCGAGGTAAGATCTTTACATTAGTATATGAACTAAGAGTCCTTTACGTAGTGAAGAAAATGATTTCCCGACGATTCACTTGGCCAGGATATCCCTCGCTGAAAATAGAAAGGGAAAGTATGACAGTGAACTATATTGACTTACAGTGGTATATTTATATTAAGAATCTAAAAGGTATTTTCTTCCTCATTTCAGCATGCCTTCGTGGTGTAATGGCAGCATTAGCGAGGCGTATTCAAGAAATCCAAGGTTCGAGTCCCGGAGAGTGCACTGCACATTTTTCATATCGCCTGCTTCAGAAAAACATAAGAACTCTAGAAATCTAATTATTGGCTTAGGTAGTTTAGCTTTAGGCTGCATGCCAGTAGTCTATGGAAGGCTGGGTTTGAGTTCTAGTCTCAGTCTGGAGCTTTGAAAATCCGTAAGGTTTGAGTTGCACAACTGTTACTGAAATCAAGCAAGGTCAGTACGAGAAAAAAAAAACATTCTCATTACAGTATACTTGACCCGTACAAAAAGACTAACCATTCAGATTTTTTACTACCCTGATAGTATGTAATGCCAGTTTGTGCGGATATTTAGACATCTTAAGAGAAGGAGGACTTTTAAGCATAAAATACATATAATGCTTCCTCTGTTTTCGTTTTATAAAACACAAGTTCACTTTGAAACTCTCTGATATATTTTCAACAAAAAATGATTCTTCTATAGAATCAAAAAAGTCTCAGATTTAAATAATTCAGTATTAATAAGCTTGAATTAACCCACATTTCTCTGCCATGAATAGATAATGTAACACAACTCCAGTTATCTAGACTCAAAATATTTTGAGCTTTAATTATAAGGATCGAACTTGTGCTTGTAGGACTAAGTTAAGTTTGTTATAATTCCCTTACATGTTTTTCATTTTTTCTACGTTTGAAGCAAACTAGAAGGATAATAATAATGCAGTACAGCGCGTAATTTTCTAAAAGGGTGTTAAATTAGTTTAGAAATAGTTTTATGATATGTAAACTGATCTTCTATCTTAGATGGATGTGTAGCCTTTAAACTTTAACGAAAAAAATCTATCTTCTGCACATACGACTGATGCTGTTTGTTTACTCCATGAGCCATCATTGATTAATCGCAATGTTTGAGTTCCATAATAGTTGTTAATTTAAAACAACATAAGTGAAAGAATACATTTTACTCATGTGATTACACGCACTGGGTCTGCAGAAAAAAAAGGCCAGACATTTATCCATGCGTTTCAACTATCGGATGAGTAGCAGTTCACAGTTTGTGCAGCATATCCGGAATTCTGCTATGTCCGTTTAAAGTATATTTTACTATTTAGTCTCGGTTTTCGATTAGCTATGCTCCTAATCATGGCAAAAAGCCCGCTTAAAGTACATTTTAATATTTAGTCTCGGTAGAGGATTAACTATATTCCTAATCATGGCAAAAATACGTTCAGAACCTGATAATGATTACTAACTCTTTAAAAAAGAAAACACACTTTATGGAACTTTTTTTCGAACGAATCTGATAGCAAATTAGTTGAATAAAATTAATCAATTTAACACAAGAAACTTAGTTAAAGGAATTGCTCTTTAACTAAATTGAATTAGCAACAAAGAAGAAAGAGCATTGGGCGAATGGATGAAAAGAAAGTTTTGTTTTTCCCTGCTTAGAAATTTTCGAAGCTTTTATACATTCTTGTTTATTACAAATGATTTTCACAAGAGGTAAGATAATTAAGAAAAATGTATATTTTAAATACAAATTTTAGATAAATATAATTTTATATAATAAAGACACTTTAATTTAATGAAAATATTAAATAATAATTAAATGATGATGCAAAATAATTTATAAATGAGCTCTTACATTGAGAGCTAGTAATTCTTTATTTATACGCAGAATTTAAATATATTAAAGCTCACGTAATGTATGTATAAGGTTATTGTCTAAATTAACCTGTTGTTTATACTTTCAGTCTTTACTCTAACATTTTCCGTTTCCTTACCAGAATGTAAATGTGGTTAGCTAGTATTTAAGCTGAGGTTTTTGGATTGTAAGTCAGCGTGTTTCTGGCCTGCGCATGTCGCTCTGCATTAGTTCCTGCCAGCTCTGATAAGATGTAAGTATTCGGCTTTTCGTTATACTGACATTTGAATTTGATACACTGACAGAGTTACTGAGCCAGCTTAGAATAATATTTAAAGTGTGTAGCCTTTGACTCCTAAGACAACGTTTCAAAACTGAATTTGATTCTTCCTTTAGTTGCCCCACCACGAGCTGTGATTAATACAGTTAGCGCTAAAATGTGTCTTTATATTCTGATTTCTGTTCAATAGAAAGATTTATTTAAAACGTTCCCTGAATGTTTAGTTATTTTCAGACCTAGTGATAATTCACTTTACGTCTGTTACAAGTTTCTGGACTAATTAACTTTTACCAGATCAAAGAAAACCTCATATGTGTACATTTAAATTTTCATTTATTATGAGAATCTGCTATTTGGAGTGAATAAAAGTCATTATATGTCAACTTATGTGTTTTACGTCTATACATCTCATCCCCAGAGCTAATAAACTAAATGGAAAGAAATATTTTCGAATTAAATTTAAAAATTTTAAAATGTATTTATGAAAGCTGGAGTGAGTGCTAAGAACTTCGAATAAGTGTAATTCTTCAAACAGATATTTTAAATAATAAAATATTATCTAATTATAAATAAAATGTAAATTAATTGCGAATGATATTGGCTGTAATGTGAAAAACAACTTAATAGAAAATTTAGTCCCATAAAAACAGTTAATTTACATTTATTTTTCAACTTTGCGCGCTCTAGAAGCAGAGTATAAAAAAATGCAATTCATCAGCCATGATAGCAACAGTTTTTAGATATAGCAATAAAAGATAAAATTTAATTAGGAACAACTCTGAATATCAACTACGACTTATGTTTTTTATCTCACCATGAACACGTTCAAAGCTTTCTCTGAAAATCTCACTTGTAACTTGTATTATCCAGATACCTAAAAGCTTTGAAAATTTAACTTACTCAGGTATGTGGTGCAAGTTGGATCGATATTTTCAAATTTTTACTTTTTATATTATACATTTTACATTTTAGTTCACATTTTAAATTTTACGATCTTAGTAGCACTTTAAGCATAGAATATGATAATTTAGAAAGATATTTTTAAACCGTATAACATACAGTTACACAGTATAACCAAAACTGCTTTGCATTTTAAAATATTCTATCTTATCTTAATCGGTGAGAGATAAGAGTTACTTCTCCTTAAAAAAAAACTGCTAAAGCTCTAGCATTGAAAGTACTTGCTTATTTCATACTAAGTTAGTTTTATTTTAGTTGTAATAAACAAATAGGAGCCATGAATGGTTGAGTAATTAAGTTGTTCGAATAAATGTAGCTTTAACGCCGGTTTCAACCTTGCAAGCAGAACGGGTGATCTGTACACTGTCAGAAATCTGCATTTCATTGCGGGTCCTTGGAGTTGAAAACAAGACGTCATGGAGACTTATTTAAAAGTTCAAGAGCTCGCCCAGTTGAGATCACTACCTATTTTCCTTCAACATGTCCAAGATGCATCAAGCATTTATTTCGGATGTATAAACCGATGGCTGCCAATTAGCTCGTCTAGTCCGTCCTAATGTAAAATTTACGTAGTTGTTCTCCAGATCGTTTCCCAAGATGCAGTTGAGTCCACAACTCCATGTTTTCGAAGTACAAGAAAAGAAAATGTACTTGACTTCAAGAGTCGTCGTCATGGTCATATATGCTTATATTTATGACCAGAAGAGGAATACCCTTCTTCTTTACGTACTGAGGCCTGTTTTGTTATGTTAAATCCTTCCAAAGATAGGACAATTAAAACTTATGTTTTCATTTATCCTGATAGCATTCACGTACTCATGTGCTACTGACTTTTTGATGCCTAAAGTACACGACCATTATTTCTTACAAATTTCTCTACGAAGGTATCTCTCGTATCTATAGCTACTTATATTTATAACTCTCTTTATAGCCACCCAACCGGTATAGTGGTTAGCGTCGCTGACTGGCGTTTCGAAAGGCCCGGGTTCGAATCCCGGAGAAGGCATGGATGTTTGCAAATGTGTAGTGTCAGTACGGCATGGTGGCACTCTAAATATGCGGTGAGCTGAAAGTCATCTCGTGTGGTTTGGTGGAAGGGTAGAGGGGTGGGAGACCCTCTGACCCGTGCCCTTTCCATCAAAATTGCTTGTTGTCAACGACAGGCGTAATTTTGCGTTCCTTGTCACGAGGGTTTTGTGGACTTGGGCTGACCATATGTCAGACAAGTGAGCATAAGCTACAGCATAACTCTATTTATCGGTTATTCCTTGATCATTTTGCTGTAAGTAATATCCAGCCAACAATAAAAAAGAAATGCGTCTTTAAGAGCTGTGCACGGAAAAAATACTAGTTCTTTGTTTATCACGGCATATAATAGTTAAAAATGATGGAACAGAATAAGGTGAGGTTTTGAGAGTTAAATTTGCAACATCTTTCTAAATAATAATTGAATTCTGAAAGGTTCCCTTGAGGCAAATAAGTTATAACAAGAAAGAGGAAAATTGCATTACTTAAATGAAAAACAATTACATATTGCAAAAAAAACGTGAAAAAGAAAGAAAGGACGGAAATAGACACAACTAAGTTTAGATTAGCATATTTGCACGAAGATGAAAAAAGAAAGAGTTATCTGAGACTGCAGCCAGACGAAACATTACTTTAATCCCTTAACTGTTGCCCTGGCTGACATACTGGGGGCCATTATGAAATAATTTTGTCAAATCCATATGTTTTCTGAACTTAGATCTTCATAAATGATTCTCCAAAAATTATTCCGCTATTAATTATGATAGTACTTTAACTATTTTAAGTGAAACAAAAAAGATAAATAGATGATAGTACAATTACTGCAAATTTCTTTGTATGACAGCAATTGTTTGTTCTAGAAGTTGGACTAAGACAAAATACAGTTCTCGCTTTCTTTTTGTAGCATAGTTTTTTAAAAATAAGTAATATCTTTATTGAATTAGATAATTTTAGCATTAGAGAATATGGATTGATTCTAATGTGAGCGCTTTTATTGTTCATTTGTTTTACAGGAGTGTAATTTTTGACGACGTATAAGCTATTTCAAAATTTACCACACAAAAAAGATGACTAAATTTTGAAAAAGTAATTGAGAAGCTAGGCTGCAATTTTATGTGCTAAACATTACCATCTCATAAGGTAATAGCATAAATTAGTCACAGCATACACGCAATTTTATAATGTAAACGCAAGCACTAACGTTGTTCTCCTGTCAAACCGGAGAGAATAAAAGAAGCCACAAACAAGGAACACAAAAAATTCTTAAGATAATTTTATACCGCTAAAAAACGTTAAATGTCACAAAAAATATGCTGCTGGTAACGACAAACTATTCGTACTTCTGTGAATAATAAAATGGGAAAATAAAAAAAGGACTATTTTGAGACGAACTTTTATTAAAAAAAATGCTAAAGTTAAAACTCCTTTGCTACTGATCACGCTCAGGCGCGTTATATACCATCTTGTAGGTCTACCGCTGCATAGAGAATAACTCCAGTCTTCTGGTAGATTGTCGTATATCTGCCCTGACAGCAAATGTTTTGAACAAAATATGTCACTGCATTTTATAAACACCAAGCATTTTTCTGAAGTTTGCTTCAACTTTTAATTTACTTAATGTCCGCTTCAAATATTCTACATCTTCAAAAATCTAGAAACACCTATTTTCAGGTTTATAGGAACTCCGTCAAGAATCCAGAAGCTGCAGTACTAAAAAACTGGTAATGGATTACCAGGATACGGAAGATCAAAAATTCTTTTGAAGCAAATATGCGTAACTTATTTCATGGTTTTTTATCAAGTGTCACATTCGCTCAATCTATATTATGCACATTTATGCATATTTTGTTACTATTGAGTAGTGACGACAATCAAATATCGATGTCTGACAGTTAAACTAGACAGATTCTTTATTTGTGAAATTTTATTTGTACCACAATGAAATAATTTCCTGTAGTAAATGGTTTATATTTTAAAATATTAGTTTGTCGAGGTCAAGAATCATTGCATCTTTTTTTCGAGGTTAGGAATCGTGGAAGACTTATCTGAGTCTTCTCCGAACCACAGATCTTCCATTTGCTAGCTCAACATGCTAGCCATTTACAAACCGACAGCATGTATAGAATAAAATTGTAATTCCTTACATTATCTCTTCTCTTAAAATGGCGATTGAGGAGAGCCACAAGATGCAGTTTACCAAACCTATGTGGTAATGAATTACCATTTATCAAGATCAAGTTGACTCCATTGTCGAGACGATTACACCTTTTTGAAACAAACAAACATCAAAATTCAATTGTACCTTGAATACTGGAATGCGAACCACAAATTTTCTAGCTCCTAGATGGCTGGCTGTGCTAACCATTTACAACAAGAAAGCAAGCACAGAAAAATGCGATATTCCTTGCAAAGTTATTTTAAGGACTTGACACATCGTTTATTTAACTGTTTTAACATATTTTTTATTAAATATGAGCTATCGAAATTAATTTTAGGATCTTAATCTTCCAGTTAGGTATTAGAAGGGAGAAAGTGCCCAAAACTGAATTCTGATATTCAGTTTTGGAAGCATTTTTAGTCGAATAGAAGAATGAATCAGAATAAATTTGTTACGATTCTGCCGCTAAAATATTTCAAAACTTTGTTCTAAGTTGTTTGAATGCAGTACAGGATTCTTTGCTGTTTCTATCTGTATGAAATGTTTGTATCATTTCGAGAGATGTACGATCAGCCTGGCAGGGATTTTCAGATATCCTATTTCCAAGTATCTCCCTGTGCCACTGCTGATTAAGTTTGATTAAGAAATAAACGATATCATTGAATACAGAAGAGAATTACTGTATTACCAAACATTATAACGATTTATATGACATAGATTTAAATCCTTTATTCTGCTTGAGATGCATGAAAAGTGAAACTGAAAGGTGAAAAGGCAGCGTTGTTTCCAACCGTTCCTAAACTTTCTCTTTTCTTTGTTTAAATAAGGGCTGAATACTTATACCCATGCTTATTAATCCATTTTTGCACGATAATTGAATTTTGAAGAACGTTAGTTTGAAATGAGAGTCTCTATAGAAACGTGAGTTTTTTTAACAAATATGTAGAGTCATTAGGTTATTTAGAAGCAGGAGAGATGAAAAATGAGCAACGCCTTCGCCGGGACTCGAACCACGGACCTCTAGAATACGTGCCCAGTGTGCTGACCCCTACACCATGAAGGCATGCGAACAAGGTGAGAGAAATACCTTATATACTCCCCCTTTTAAAGGGCGATTGTGGTTCAGGGGAGCCAACCGCCAAATCCTGGTGGGGGAGAATCATCATCCACCACCATTTTTAATTAGTTCTGGCGCCACTTTAGAGATATTAGGTATTTTTGAAGCAAGAGTATTGAAAAATGAGCAACGCCTTCCCCGGGAATCGAACCACGGACGTCTCGGTTACGCGTCGAGCTTGCTGACCACTACACCACGAAGGCATGCGAAGAAGATGGGAGAAATAACTTATAAATGCATTGGAAATTTTTTTAATACCTCTGAAAAGTAGCATAAAAGAATTTGAGTAGATCATAAATGCTTCAAAATATATGTGTATTATCATCTTATTTTTCTGCATTAAAAATTTAATTTTGATGTTAGCATATTCGGACTGACAAGACAGGAAAATGTTTTGATTCTAAAACTGAAGTTTGGAACTTGGAAACTTGGAAAGTTTTTGAATGTATGCGGCGTTATGTAAGCCGAGAGCAAATAAAATCTCCTTTAGATAAAAGATACTATATTAAACAAGTTATTAAACTACAGATTGCAATTAAGCTCTGGAGTCAGAAATTGTCGGATAGTCAATTTCTTGAAACTCAGTACTACAATATATAAGTACTTATAAAGTTTTCGCATATTTATTACAATGAGGTTTCATTTTCAACGCGTGTTTCAAGTATAATATTAAAACGTGTTTTGCACAATAAAAGAATATTGATAGAGATAGCCAGAGAATCATCTTGCAAACAGAAAATATAAATAACTTATGTCACGATAAAAGACTACAGTCTTAGAGACGTATTTATTTTTTCTTATGAATTTTTGAGTAATCTTTTTCTTATCATTGGCCATTTTGATCGCAAATATATAATATTTAATACATAATGCTTCTAATTCAGTTTTGTGGAGTCAAAAAAGATTTTCTAACGTGGATGACTGACGCCTCTAAATTCCGCATTGTTCAGGGACCATTCCGCTTTCTTTACCTTTTACTCATCTCTCATACTACCTTTCTTATATCCGTGAATAAGAAGTATTTTAGAATTTTATATTTAACGTTTTATTCTAGTGTTTCATATTAAACTAATTTATAATAAATAACATTATTACATAATATTTAGAACTTTTTTTCTTTCTAATCCATATTATTTTTCATATTAATGATTTGAATATTAAGCAACACGATGACTAATACTAATGATCTATAATTACTCCATCATTGTCCTTTACGCATCTTTCTGGAATAGACTCAAACAGAATCCTTAAATTGCGATAGCGAACATTCACACTGAAATGATGAATCAGTGTCCGCTTAAGAAACAGCCAGATTAATTAGCAACACTTTTTTCTCGAAATGCATTTCTTAACATCGATCATTTAAACATCATCCAAGCTTCGTAATATGATGCTCTTGCAGTAATTACTATTGATTATTTCTCTTCGTTGATTAACAGCGTCCTATTCGTTCAGTCGATCCCAAACTTTCTACCTTTCATTTAATTTGTGGAATTCCCCCTTAATTTTAAAGCCCGTCTATCACAGACTGTGCTAATGATATTTGCTTAAAAGGAGATTGTATTGGTCTCATTATAACCCCCTTGTTCCTAACGCTAAAGTTGATGTTCATAACTTAAGAATCTGGAATAGCGTAAATAGTGACGTAGCCTTTGGAAATGAGATTAAAATGGGAGAAGCTAATAAAATTCGCCTAACAGCGCTCCGGCTAATCTTATCTTTTAAATCTGCTTACGCCTTGAGAAGGGTATTAAATCGGATCTCCTTGGTAAATTGGGAAGTAGAATCCCTCCTCTCTCTAAGTACTAACAAATTATGCGAAGATTTATCTACAGTAGAGAATAACAGTTTGTGAGGGATTTACAGATTATTTACTTATGCTGTATGACAAACAGGATTTAAAATTTAAATGCAGAGTTCTCTCGAAGTACATAAGCGTATTCATAAGAAACTATATATTTTTTATTGTCAAAATTTCAGATCTGGAAATATCTGTAAGAAATTTGTGTTTCTTCATATTTTGTAACTGTATGAAACACCTTTATGAAATTCTTCTACCTAACAATACGCTTGAAAAGAGATGTCTTAATATATTATTGATTATTAGATATTGAATATTAGTTCGTAGTTTAGTATTCAATTCTACGAAATCATAAACATTCATTCTTTAGTATTAGCCTAATAAATAAAGCCAGCGATTTCCTTGTGCAAGCTTTAAAAACCTCACATGTTCCATACACTTACATCAACAGTACGAATACCCACAATGTATCAAACTCCTTGAATATTAAGTTTTAATTTTATTCCAAAATTATGAACAATACAATATAATGAATTTGATTTCTGGCTTTGTAATCTCAAAACTTTAACATGCGCTAATGCTAAAACAAACATAACACTAATGATAAAGCAAATTTTTTACAGAAATAAATCCTTATAAAGTGTAATCCTTTCTATTAATGTATAGCTACATAATTTTCTTTTGATCTCAATCGTTTGAGCAAAATACACATCTCTCTTCATGTGAAATACTTAAGGGGTGTTTGCGCCTTTCAGGACATTTTTGCCGTGCTCATAAAAAACGCATTTTTACTTTGATTACAGAAAATAATTTTTATCCTAAAACATGTCTTGAAAAAATATTTTTCTGAGTTAAGCGAATAGCTATACACCAAATGCATAAAAATTTAAATATTTACAGTTTAGAAAATTTATTGTTTTTTTTAGAAATCTTTCAGCTTATTTATAATATTTAGGAGCTGCTGCGCTAATAGGGTAACTCCACAGTAAAATGACTGGTAGCTGACTGGTTTGCGTTTAGGTTAAGTTTCGTATTACCGGTTAGGTTAGATTCGTATCCGATTAAGTTAGGTCCGGCACACATAACTAAAAAATAACATTTATTGTAAATCTACGAGAAATCATACTAACAATGTAACAACTACAATTGATAATTAATGTCAAACGAATAGAAGCAATAATTTAGAAGGTAAGTTATTGTCCTCATTATGTGAGGATTTTGCTAGTGACAAATTTCTCTAGTCGAAAATCTTAGAGCATTTTAGGCATTTACTCTGGAACATTTTGCAGACTGAATTAGACAGACCCTTTTAATTTTTCGGTTGTAGTTTACGTTCTCTATTTCGTTATAGTTGAAGACGCTATCAGAGGAGCTGCAGAATCATTGATTGATCAGCCTCTTGAATTTGAGGAATTTTGATGCCAAACCAAGTGCAGATCGCTAAAAGTCTCCTGACACTGGAAGTAAAGTTATGGCTTTTGCAATGTCAAGTGGATGCATTACTGAACAAGTTACTGTTTCTGTGATGTCAGAGCATGTCGTCTCACACCTCGAAGACTATGACTTATGAGGGGACTTAATACATGAATTTGATACCATTCTGTTGTCTGCGGCACTATTATGACGTAGAGAAACAGTAAATACTTAATTTGAATTAAATATAGCCTTTTTTTCAAACGCAATATTTCAAATCTTGAGTTCTTTTAAAAAACACATGCTTCAATTCTCTTATTTGTCACACATTAGCAAAACCGAATTAATTTTACTTTTACAGTTTGTGTATATAATATCAGTTCGGATTTTCTTTTCAAAATATTGCTCGACTTTTTGTACTTTAGAATACTGCATGTAATGAAAAGTGAAACATGTATATTCAAATGGCGTTTCATTTAAAATTCTCTTTCAATTATTATTATAAAGGTAATGAATTAACAGCTTCATCAGTAGTTAATTCATTACCTTACTTTTTTGTAGCCTGTTCAACTGAAAGCTTTACGGAACTTCTGTCTTTATAGGAAAGTGGCATTGATATCAAGCAAATCGCTGATAATTCTTTCTTTTTTTGCCTTTATAGCATTCTATTTCTTACCAAAGTTTGAATTCTGCAAATTCTTCTTTTTATTTGATCAATATAATCATATCCTTGTCCTTTAGGATTTCTTACAGTTTCTCCAAAGAAACAAATGAATAATGCAGAATTCTATGATATTAGGTTTTTCCCATGGGTTTCAAAATTTTAAAATATGCTCCTAGTTGACTTCTTTGTCGTTACATGTGAGACTAAAACCTAAAATCTACTTACTAAAATAATTTCAATATACTTATATATCAAGTCATAAATTCAAAATGCTTTAGGTATTACTGTTAAGCATTTAAATGGCAAATAACAGCCTTTAAATTAGGAGGATGATTCCTTAAGTTGACGTGAATAAATAATATCATTCTAAACGTTTCATCTATAAACATAAGCTCTGCAGAAATGCAATTTCTTTACAAGCTATTAATTACAAACTATATAACTAAAACATTTATACTCAGAATTATAGCTAGGTACGCTACCATTAATTCAGTGGATTTGCGAAGAAAATAAGGCTATTTTAAGTCAATTTATTTCTTTTTCATATGTAAATTTTATGGTGCTTACACAATAAGATTTCAGTACTTATGTGCAAATAATAGAAGGAGATAAATATATGATAACATTTTCCCCCCTTTTCATCTCTTTCAAATCACTGTATTAAATTTAAGATATACCACACATAAGCTATTGTAAAAGTTAGATAAGTTTTACCAATGATGGATTGATAATTTAAAAAAAAGTGTTTCAGAACTTAGATTGATGCTGCTTCTTATTTAAGATACACATGGAGAAGTTAGATTGTCTCATAGGGATAGGAATCTCACAGGGATAGAAGTTAGCCTGTCTCATAGGGAATCAACACGCGACACAGCTGCCACTGCTCCTCAACTTTTGGCGCAAGTCCCTTAAAATGCAACTAAATTCACCTTAATTCAAAACTCTACAACAAACATTTTCTGCAGTTTTTTATTTTTACGGTGATGAATGAGACAGGAGTTTAGTTTGAATATACATGTCGCTACTGATTAAAATTTTTCTTTTATTTCTGCATGTGGTATAATCTGCATAGAGATGGAAAATATAACATACAAAAGCACATGCAAACAAGCTCATGGCATTCCTCTTTTATACTTACAAATCCTTTTATCACATGACTACTTGTGAAGTGCAAGTATCAGTGCTAAATTACAGGCTCAACTACAATATATTTGTGGGTATGAAAAATACAGTCACTCTCCGAGATTAATTTCAAGAAGTTTAAATCCTAAGCAGTTTACGGGAGACATAATACGTCATAAGAAAGCTACCATTTATGTTTATTTGATAAAAGAGCGCCCCGGAATACAACATCTTTAGGGAATTTATATAACCTTTCCATATTTCATATTTAACATAACAAACATGCCTAAATGTGCACTTGTTACATTAAATACGAAATCAAGTTAAAATATTAGAATAATAATAAATAGTTAAAATATTATGATAGTAATATACAGTAAGGCATTTTAGGCTTGATTTGATTCATTTGATTATGGCAAAGCACTATAGAACTATCTGCCTAAAGGAAGGTATGCCTTTGTGGACGCATCCACGTTACACATTGGGAAAGCCACGGAAACGCCCATTCAACCAGCCCGTTCACCTAGGACTGAGCCGAGGTTGAACCACCAGTGTTCAGCGACTTTACAGCTCGGCCATGTGGGCATGTAAGATGTTTTATTTGTTGTTCGTAAATTGCTGTTATCGCAACACATGCTGGTTAGAGTAAAAAATTGCGCAATTGGGGGGGGGCGAGTTGTGAAAATCTAAATAAAAGGGAAAGGGAATTAAGATTTTATTGCTATAGTAACAATTATTGACATTCCTGTGTAAGCTGGTGGTGATACACAAGTGTTGTTTATTGATTTGTTTTATTTATATTTATTGCACTGATTTTATAATGTTGAATTTTATTAGTGTAAATAGCATATATGGTAGAAATTTAGCATTTAAATAGATTTAGGTAGAATATAGTTACTTATTTCTGACTAAATAAAGGACTTAATATGCGATTATCGAACGTCTAAGAGCTTTCAGGGCTACTGAACTTTTGGAATTTAACATATGTGCCTTTTCAACTCAGTAAAGTTTACTAACCTCTGTAACTTTAAGTTCAAAGAAACCTTATTATGAAATAAAATAATAATAACAAAAAAAAGACAAGCAAATAGGAAAATTACTTTTGAAATCGAAAGCGGCAGTTTTAGAAACCCTACAATTATAGAAGAATTTTGATATCAAATTTGATTTGTAACTTCAATTGCTATTTCGGAGTGTCAAACTTCACAAAACTTCGATTTGCGTGTTTCAATTATATTTTGCGTCGAACGGCATAGATGTAATTAAAGCGGTCTGCCGATAACGACATCCTCTTTTCTCCCTCCCATTAAATGACGACAGTTTCGTCGTTAATAGAGGGTCTGTCAAATGTAGACAAAGGTTTCATCAGTGTGAAACTTTAGTGAAACAGATTTAAGCCTATTATTCCTTAGAGGAAATATGCGCTAGTACAAAACTTGCACGTGATTCAAGATCTGTCTCAGTTATTTCAAGTTCCTTAATTTGAACTTGTGATAAATCAAGCCTCTCTTGATACTAAAATTTTGTGTGACAAAAAATGATAATTCTGATAAGCTCCTTTCAAATGCAAGGTTGTCTTAAAAATTTCGAATTTTTTTTATGAATATTATTTAAATTTCTTAATAGTAGGCATTGTAAACGTATCACCCGTAACAAAATGGCGTTAAGGATTTCGACAGAAAGCTTTAATTGCAATTGAAAAGTACAATCAATCATCTGAGTCTAGGAATTCCTTGGAAAATGATTACAGAGGTGTTTTATGATTCAAATTTTTTACTTCATCTATAGAGTTGGTGAACGTAGGTAACAAATATCGTTTATATTTGTTATACTCAAAAACCAACAAAAATTAGCCCACTAACATGAAAACACAATAATTAACTCGAGTACGTTAGCCGTTAGCCAAATACTGTAGCTTCCTTAAAATATTTTTTCGGAAATCACACTCATCTTATGTACGCAGCCTACTATTTAAGTATAAATTAAGATGTTTTACCACTTCTTAATATTTACAATAAATAAAAGTGAAGTTATAATTACATTTCTGTAAATTCACACTATGAGACAATTAACTTCATGTAAAAATATACGGCCTGTTTTCATACTCTTATAAATTACGCAAGTAAGTTTTGTTTATTTGCTTTTATTATGGTATTTATCGATTACTTTTATTCGGGACATTTTTGTATGAAAATTCATTTATTGCGAATCTTTAATCTGTGGTAACTTATTATACTACCGTAAGTTTAATTCCTTACTATTTTGTATTAATTGATTGTATTTCTGAGTAAATAAATAGAGACATTAGGTTTTTTAGAAGCCGGAGAAATGAAAAATGAGCAAAATCTTTGCCGGAAATCGAACCACGACCTCTCGGTTACGCGTCGAATGTGCTGACTACTACACTACGAAGGCATGCGAAGAATGCGGGAGAAATACCTTATATACTCCCTTTTTAAAAGGCGACTGGGGTTTTGAGGACCTAATCGCCAAATCCTGGAGGTGGAGAATCATCATCCACCACCTTCTTTAGGGCGCCACTGTCAAGACATTAGGTTTTTTAGAAGCCGGAGAGATGAAAATTGAGCAACGTCTTCGTCGAGAATCGAAGCACGGACCTCTCGGTTACGCGTTGAGTGTGCTGACCACTACACCCCGAAGGTATGCTAAGAAGGCGGGATAAATACCTTATAAACTGAAGTTTAGATTGGGAAAATAGCTCAAGAAGAAGCGAAGATTTGGTTGTCGACGTCTGCAGGGCGTTAGCAACAAATTTTTGTGGTTGGTGACATCTGTCGATTTTTCGTTAACTTGACAACATTTTAGAAGTTTTCGGGGAAATACATTTTTGCGACTTGCTTCGACAGTGGTTTCCTGAGTTTGGTTCTTTTAACCTTTGTGCTGTGAGCTATTTTATAATTTGCGATTTTCAATTCCTGTTAAGGAGAATTTAGCCGTTATCTCTCTGTTCTCCATAAACATTTTTTTAAGACAATCTTAGCGAAACCGTAGCCCATAAACAATAAGTTTCATTCCATGGACATTCTCATTTTTATTTTTATAGAACGTTAAGCTTGAAATAGTCGCTATTCTTTAAAATAATTAATTTTCCTATAGTTTATTTACTAACGATTACGTAGAGATATTTCACCGTTGCTGCATTAACCATTTTTACTGCTCCAAAGAAGTTGCTTAAAGCATTAGGACCATAATCATAGATAATATGATATTTTAAAATAATAACACAATCAAACAATATTACTCCATATGGAATTATCTGTTTCAAAATAATGAAACAATAAAAATTTAATGATGAATTAGAAATAAAAAGAAATTAACTTCGCTATACATTACGTCAATATTTCCCTCCTTTTTGGTTTGAAATTATATTTCGAGCTTTTCTTTTATGTGAGGTTTCCCCCACCCCTCAACGCTGGTGAAATGTGTAGCAAATGTGCATCTGTATTTCAAACCACATGGATAAAAGGAAAAAGTGTTATGCATTTTCAGCAAACATTTAACGAACTCTCCTTGAAGACCTTTCGTCTTCATTTGTCATCAGCAAACAAATCATTTTTTTTTTAAATATGCCACATTTTTGCTTTAAACATTCTTATATTTTTTGGCGCATTCTCAAATTTTAATGTTCTTCATTATAAAAGGTGTCTTGAAAAAACACTAATTAAAACTAAGTGGTATGCCATAATACTCTGCAATGCTCACATTTTAAGGGAGTTTAGATTTTAAGGGACTTTTAGCTTTTAGGACTTTCAGCTCATGAACTTTCAGCTTTAGAATATTGAGAAGCAAACTGACTTTTCAGAAGTCTTAAGAGACTCTAAAGACGTCGTAAATAATATGTTATAAAATATTTTTATTCACTGAAATTTCTTAAGCGTTTTGACCCTAAATATATTTTGTTTCAAGCACAAGCTAATTATTAGTATACTTTATAGAAAATTCGTTTCTGGTGGAAATGTAAAAATTTGAAACTCATGAAATTTGAATAGATAAATAAACAGACAAAATATAACTTAAGAAATTTTCACTTTTAAATTTAACGCAATTGCATGAAATAAGTGTAATTTAGAATTCATGTTACTTCGAAGATGACGTGAAGTAGTCCATTGTTTCATGAAACCTTTTCTAAAGTGCAATTAAAATTACATCCTTGCGACTTTTTTCCTCTTGGAATTTATTTTACAGGTAAATATTTAGCAATTAGAAATTTACCGCATATTTTTAAATTGTTAAAAGAAATGTTACATTGAGCTGACAGAAAATGTTTAGTGCAAAAAGAAAATCATCAACATCCAGCTTTATATTATCGCTTTATAGCTTTGTATTATCGCTTTATATCTGAGTTAGACTTTTAGTAGCTAAAATATGTATTTTTATAGATGTACAGTAAGATTATTGCTGCACATTTTTAATAATAAATGTGATTCTGCAAGTAAATTTCGAATTTTCCAGTAAAGTCTGAGGTGAAAAGTTAAACAAGTTGCTATATAGACGCTCACCAGCGGCCGAGTGGTTCAAGTCCGCTGAATGCTTGTAGTTCTACCTGGTTTTGCTTCAATTCCAGACGAAAAGGCTGGCTGCATGGTTGAGTTTCGTGTTTTTTCCATGTGCAAAGTGAATACGAGACGAATTTCCTCGGAAAGTCCTACACGGAGGCATCCCTCTTCTTAAGCAGATTGCCCCTTTGCGCTTTGCCATTTTCAAATATCTTGATAAATTCCTTCGTTATTTCATTTAGTTTCTGTAGAATATTTATTTTAATTTATTGATCATCTATTTATTATGAAATGCATTTAATTTATCTATAATGTACTTATCTCTTCATATTTTATTTAATTACTGATTATTTAATGATTTATTTATTATTCCCCTCCTAAATCCTATTGCGCTGCTTCATTGTGTGTGTGGGGGGGGAGAGTGTCACTGGGAGGAACTGGCGAACTACGACGGAAGCCTAGCTCCTGGTAAGGTCACCCTAGGCGTCCAATATGTTCAGCTTCTTACCTGTTTCCCCTTCTTACCATAATAATAATAACTTGGTAATAACAAATCTCTCTAAACTTTATCATTTCAAAATTAATTCTTGACACATTATTCCTATCTAATGCTAATGAAGCAGGTACTTATCGAACGCTTCATTCAATAATAATGCTAATATCTGCAAAATGAAACTTAAATTAGCCAATAAGAAGGAAGTCAAACTAAGACCTTTTCATTCTTAACGTAAACCTCTAACGCACCATCTACCCTTTTCTTCTCCGTTTCTTCTGTCCTGCTGGCATCCTGTCCGATGCGGTTCTCTTTTACATTAAACGCGTTTATCAAAAAGTGTTTTGACAAGAAATAAAGAAGTATTCAACCGGCTATGACTGATGCTGCCATCTTTATGGACAAGCTCCGTCACCATGTATTTACGTCATTCCTAATCGACGTTTAGATACACACACGTTATTATTATTATTGATATTATTATTATTATTACACACACATTATTATTATTATTATTATTATTATTACTGATATTATTATTATTATTACTGATATTATTATTATTATATTACTGTTATAATATTATTCCTGATAGTATTACTGTTATTATTATTATACTGAAACGTATCTGTATGAATACACAGTAGAAAATAACACACAACTTAAATTGAGAATTACACATTATGTTGCTTCAAGGTTGCGCATTTCTCATTAATTTCTTCAACTTCTTATATTTTTCCACCTATATTAACTTTTTATATTATATATTTGTGTATCAAAGCCGTGGTTAAACGTAGTAGCTTTAAATTATCTTTTTATCTGTCAGTTGATAGTTTATCTCTATATTTCCTTTACCTGTAAAAAAATTAGAAACAATGTCATGCATTAGCGAACCTACCTATCGGTATCGTATGAAGTATGCTTTTATAAGCAAAAGTTCGACAACGAAAATTCACACAAAAATCCCATTTGTATTATGTATTACATTTCAGAATTTATGTCTTTTGACTTTCTTCAAGAAACTCAGTAATATGTATATTCAGTAGCATGAGAAATTTACCACAAATGCTGCTAAGGGATTCACCAGAAAACATTCTTTATAAAACTCGGCTCTTTTTTAACTATGCGATAATGTAAATGTAAGATATTTTATGCTGCACATATATGCCGAAAATTCAAATAAAACATTAAGTTGTAGAACACAAATAGAAATTAACTGAATTCTACGTTGATGCAGTTATTGCAAAACAAATTTAAATTATGTATGCAGAAGCGTTTTCAAAAGTGCATTCATGTGAACTAGACACCTTTTACGATTGCAACGAGGATATTTAAATGCAATGATATTTCTTAATGCCATTTTTCAGAAATATCATTGCACTTATATAAGATTATAATTAATTACTTCTTTTCAAAAATTTATAAAGTCATTTTTGCTATCGATTGTTTTTCTGTCTGTCGCGTTTCTCATTCGAAAATTTTCTCTTATTTTATTATTGAATTCAAACTACTTTTCTTGCATCTTCCGCTAAGTTCAAACCATTTTGTTTAAAGCTGAATAGTCATGTGGTTTTTAATTTGCATTATTCTTTCCGAATTTTAGCTTTGTTTTTCTCGCTCATTTCCATAGAAAACTCAAAATGGAGATGCCATTTATTTCTTTAGTGATATAGCAATCCTTTCTTACTCTAATTTATATATGCTTTATCTTTTCCAAAGTAAAATTCTTAAATAAATGTTTATGCGCTTGCTTGTCTAAGAATACATTTTCTTTCATTCACATATAATATTCGATGTTTGCGATGAGTTTATCTGCTCAGTATCAGCAAAAAATGTAATCTTCTTATCTAATTGCTTGTTCCTTCATATCAATAACAAAACCAATTACAGGTTTATCTTCTCCCGGTATGGCGAATATGGTTTTCTGATTGGATGGGATTGTTTCTCTGATAATGACCCCGAAAAGAAAGACTACATACAAAAATATCTACTAAAGCAAATAGATCGTAAGCACAGAAAGAAACTTTGCCCCTGGTTGCTATAATCAGTTATATGAAATATTACATTAGAGATTTAATAAGCGCAACTTCACGTATTGCTTAGAAAATTTCAAGTGAATATATAAAATACGAACAATTTATATTTTTATTTAATAAGTTGTCTGTTGTTCCACGGATTTCAAAAGGAATTGAATAAGTAGTGTTTGTATTTCTTATTTATGTTTATAACAAAACTAAAAACTTGCAGTTTTTCATAAAAAGTTCTATTTTAAAAGTTAATATGTTATGCTGATTGAAATTTTAATTTCTTGACTGATTTGGTATGTTAAATGAGCACACGGAATTAAATATTTTGGCTGTACTAACCCCAGCGAGTATCATTGATCAATTAAGCTGCGTGGCTAGAAGATGTATTATTTATCATTATATTTATAAAATGCAGCTGTCTTTGGGTTGCAGTTTCGTGATAACATACATTAACTTCAGAGTATGCGCTTTGAAACACGCAAAGAGCTTTTTATTCTCTATAAAATACCCAGTCAAATATATGTATTTGCACATAAAATGCTTATATCTTCCCAATCCCTTATTATTTCTTTTATCTTAATAATAATCTTCTACAAAACGTCAAGTTTTTCCTTCAAGAATTCTAAAATATCTAATTGCTTGTTTTCTAATTGAAAAGCAATTAGATAACAAGTTGTATAACAATTAGATAACAAGACAATTAGATAAGAGTTGCTTAGACATCCTTATGACCTCCTTTAGTAATAGGCAGTGATAACATTAGTCTAGATATCATAATTTTAAGCCTGTATCTCACTTGACAAATTTTGGAGCAACATATAAGACGACGTTTCATATGAATCTAAGTTGCCACTCATGATTCGATAAGATGACTACTGTGCATTGTTGTCATCAATTCTTCCTTTCGAAACTTTTTATGGGCAATCGATAAAAGCAACTTTTTGAGTCTGGTAATAAAAGGTTACACGTAGAAAACGTTGGTAATGATCTAAAATTGCTCATTTGATAAATCTGATAAAATCATTAATCTTCATAGAACTTTTACTATGGCATTACTAATTAGTTCCAGATTTTATGTTTTCTATTTAAATTGCTTAATGCTAGAGAAAACTCTCTCTCTCTCTATATATATATATATAATTTTCCCTAGCATTATATATATAGTTCAAAAGAAGCAAAAATGAGGATTATCCTATCTGAAGAAAAATGTATATGGTGGAGAATATTAAAGAGATCTTAAAAGTAAAAGTGGAAATTTAGAATAGTTAAAATTGGCCATCTAAGTTCTTATTTATAGTATATAGTTTTTAAAAATACATATTTGCTATACACACATACCACACACACACACACACAGACACACATATATATATATATATAATATGTAGTGTGTGTGTGCAAAAGCCTGAGAAAAAATCCTAAAGCTCATATTCAAGATTTTCAATAGGAAAATAATAATAATAATAATAAATCTGGGTTCAGGAAAAGAAAAAAAAATTGCAAAGTATCTTAATTTAAGATTAGTAAAGTAAGATAGTTAATTTAAGATAGTTTTCTATGCAAAGTAGCTTAAAGTTTTTAATATATCTGATGAAGATATCTGATGAAGATATATTAAAAAAGAAGTATACTTTATAATTCACCATTCAGTTCTCTATGATATATTATTATCTACTTAGATGTTCTGTGCCAAAATTCGTAATAAACTGAACATTTCAGGTGCGTAAAAATAAACTTTATTCTAACATATTCACAACATATTTATTTGCATAAACTGATATTAAAGTTTAACATTTCTTCTCTACACTCAGTATCATGTTTTATTATCAGTTTATTTTCATTCATTTCACTAGTCATCGGTTCAGTTTTTCTTTTCTTATTTATTGTAACGTTATTATTATTAACATTACATATTTGATTTAATTTACATTCCTTTCTGCATTTTGCTGTCCGAACCGAATCTCCAATTTAACATCTGAATACTGCATTAGGGTTTATTTTGCTATTTCTATAGAAAATTTGTATAATTAGGCTGACAAATTAATCCACGGCATGAAACATAAGAAGGGATTTCATGCATTGTACAGTTAAATGCCTCCTTGGAAAGTAATCTCGCTTCAGAAAATTGCAAATATTCCGTAAAAGACAAAATAAATATGTATTGAAAATGATCGAAAGTATAATTAACTTACTAGGAAATAAAAAGCATCGTAGCTATAAAGCTGAATGCTCTAATGTAAGCTACAGACTTCTTGTTACACTGTGGAAAATTAATGGAAAGATGATGAAAGCAATTAATTTAAACCAGTTATATGGAAAGGACAAATGTTACTACAGAAAGTGCTCCAAGTACATAATTAAGCGGTTACTTCTGATGAAATGAAAGCATTATTCATTGAACAGCTTGCCATAGGCTTATAAGGTAATTCTCCAGCCTTCTTAGCATGCCTTTGTGGTGTAATAGCCAGCACACTCGACGCTCATTCGAAAGGACCGAGATTCGAGTCCCGAGAAGGCATTGCTCATTTCTTCCACTTCCTGCTCCGAAATATCCTAATGGCACTGCAGTGGCGCCCGAACTAAAAAAAATAAAGGTGGTGGATGATGATTCGGCGATTGGGTCCCCTAATCCCCAGTCACCCTTTAAGAGGGGGAGTATATAAGATATTTCTCCCGCCTTCTTAGCATGCCTTCGTGGCACAATGGCCAGCACATTCGGCGAGTATGTGTGAGGTCCGAGGTTCGAGTCCCGGCGAGGACATTGCTCATTTCTTCAACTTCCTGTTTCGAATTAACCTAATATCTTTACAGGACTTACAATACAGCGTGAATTCAACTAAATTTTAACAATTCACAGAGCATTCATAGAAGAAATCTAGAGAATCTAAATGCTACTTATATTTGAATTAAGGGTGAGATGAAATAATGAGAACAAGGCTTTAATTATTTGTAATTTATGCAAAATAAATAAAAACATTTTTGAGTTAATAACATTTAAGGCCCTTGGTTAATTCTTACAGCACATTCAAGAATGCCAAGTCTCTACTGATGCTTCCAGAAAGAGTACCTAAGCATTACATATAAACGGAGAAATAAAACTTTCATTTATATGAATCATACACAATAAAAATATCTTCATTACTAATCAGTGGTAAGTCAAATCTAGATTTTCTTAAACGAAATATACGCAAAAAGCTCCAGTGAATCGTTTTCTCAAACAGAAGCAACATTATGCTCGCCAGATATTAGACAAAATCTGAATTTTTGTATAAAATTTGTAAAAATATAGATGATTCATCATCAACGCAGATAAAGGCTAAAGAATAAAATTTCGCTATCATATCGATAAGTTTTGTGTCTGAGTTGGAAACAAGATGATATTCTTCTTAGTTTCATACTTTTAAATAGGAGGATATTAAATGCACGGTAAACCCACCTGAATTTTATATAAATGAATTCTGTTAAAAAATATTCGTAGTAATTCAGCGTTTAATTTCAAATGCCATTGTGCTCAACAATTTGACTAAATAATTCCAAATAAGTTTTAAGAATAAAATTTGTACAAAGTAACTGCAAATGAATGTGACTTGAACCATAATTGCGCAATTTTTATTTGTGAATGAAAAATAACAATTTAAATTTTTAATAACTATTAACTATAGTACTCTAATAGATTGATACATCTTGTACTACATAAAGACTGATATTGCCCTTGACAATTTCATTTTTATGTTTCAAACAATGATTACCATAGCTCATGTAGATTTAGATCTTTGCGATTTTACTCCTTGTATTTCAACTTCGAATGAAAAAAAATATAAATTATGTTCTTTGTGAACGAAAATTAAAATTTCTTTATGTATCACTCAATGTTATAGAGATGAAAATGAATTAAACTAATCAAAATCTTAGTTAACAGAGTTTGATTTTATACTGTTTTTATTTTGTCAAGGATACTATTGATTATTTTGTGCTCATCAACGTTTTGCTTTATGGATATCAACATTAAAGAAATGTTAGTAGTGGAGATTAAGATAAGGTGTTTGAAATCGAGATTCAGAATAATTATAAAAGCTAAATTTATTTAATGTTTTTGAAGCAAACATTGGAGGAATTATTGACTCTCCCCGTCTGTGCTCTCGAGGTGTAACATGTCTGAGTAACAGTCGGAATGTCTATGGTTCGGATCCTGACAAAGCAACAGCTGATTTTTCACATTTACGACTTTGAAAAATAAATTTAATAGACTTTACAAACTAAATTTACTGTTTTATCTGCATTAAATGCTTAGTAAAATATGCGAAATAATTATAACAGCAGTAAAATGAAATAAACAATTAAACTGAATTCTGAAAATTTAGGATTGCAGTGTAATACTTGAAAGGATTACTCTATTAGAGTTTCAGGAAAGTTAAAACAATATTTAAAGATTTAAACAATGTAAAAATTTTAAAATGTTTAATCCTGCATTCGTTATTCATATGCTGATTCCAGTTTAATGCCTGGGCAATTTTATTCTTAAAATTCGCAATTAGCCTATTAGTTGAACAATTAATCCCCATGTATTCAAGATACAATGCGTAATCTGCGTGAAAGAGATTGGTAATTAATAACTAAAGCAAGCTGTTCCAAAGCCACAAGCGTATGTGATCTCCTAAGACTTTTCGCGAAATGCGCAGCAGTTGGCAATTTACTGATAATCCTAAAATCACAAAGGGAACCCATTTTCTGACTATCAGCTTCCTCCTCAGTTTATATTCAAAGCTACCCGACTATAGTGATCTTGTAATTTTCCAAATTTTAAGACCATTGCAACAACAATTAATTTGTAGTAGATTTTGATTAGCTGGAAGACGAGTTGCTTCTTTCTGTTAAGAGAAACTGTTAGTGTTCTGGATCTATTAGTATTCTTGTTTTATGCGTTGTTATCCTTCACTCTCCTAAATCGAAGCAAGGCTACTATAGATTTATGCAGCTCAACAAATAGGAAGGTAAAAGCAGAGATAAGTACCAATGTAAATAGCAATCTGGAAATGCAGAAAACAGCACTCCTTACAAGCTGAAAAAAGATACATTGCAAGATGATCCTCTATTGAACTTCATTTAAGTACTTTTTGCAAGTACGTAGTAGCGATTATATACAAAAGGAGCTCCAAGTGAGCAATACTGCTTATCTCATAGAAGATCCAAGTAACTGATCCCTGTATATACCTTAGGGATTTACAGGCATTAACTTTGGCAGAGATCTGATAGTAGTTGACAGATTCTACCCTTCATCTTGTATTCATTTTGTAGATAAGAAATTCTAGGGATTGGTGCAAGTGAGTGATTGCGAGAGCCCTTGTTGCAGTTTATCCTACCTTAGCTCATGCTCTTTAAATGCTGTTAAGGAAGGATAACTATCAGGAATGTTAAATGTTTGATAACAGCAAAGGGGTACCGAGCAAAATAAGCTGTGGCATGAACTGATACAAATCGGCATTAGCTTAAATCTAAAGATATATATATTATATCAAATATTAAGCACATCATTTTCAATTCTTCTTTCTTTACTTAAGGATCAAGAAAACAAATAATGTTAATTCTGGGACATATTTTTATCTTGGAACGAATTTTTAGTCCAAAGGGGCCTTTGTCCCTGATGGACTATTGTTCTCGTTTTGCGATTTGGCATTGGAAACATTAAAAGTCTGAATAACTTTTCAAACTGTTGCCACAAAATATTGCAGCCCTATATTATGTTTAAAGAAATTTATATATATATATATATATTTCTCCAAATGTGATAAAACAACGTTTACCTAGAGCCATCCAATTTTGAAGAACGTACGTTTCCACCCGAATATGCGCATCTAGAAGCCCGAAATTGGAATTTGTTTTATTATCTATTTCATATTTTGTACAATTTTAAGTACACTATTAAATCCGATTTATTGAAAAGTATTTGTATACTAGATCAGTTTGCATATTATCCAAGACAAAACAAACCAAATTTTTTGAGTCCAAAAATAGTAGCATAATAATTTATCTATCCGGAGAGATACAGCAGGGACTTTACAGAAAACACGTGAGACAGAGCTTTAGCGTTTTCTTCTGTCCTCAAAATTCGACCGAAACCTGTGGTTCCTAATGACTCTGAGACTTTAAAATCATAGTCAGTTTTACTACGTTCATTTTCAATAAATGATATAAAAAACCCACAAGACATTAAACTCGTAGGAAGTTAGTTAATACAAATACTTATTTGAAACAAAGGCTGTTATAGTAGATTTCTTCACCACGCGTAATTTCAGCAGTTTTTCGTGCTTCTGCATGTTGCAAGTTAACATGAGCCTAATAAAAAACTACGAGCATTAATATATACCTAATTTTTTAATGAATGGCAAATTATAAATTTCTTCGTTTTTTTTAATGTATACCTAATATGAAAGTTACGAAACCTGCTTTATGATACTGAAGAAGTTTAGGATGTAATTAAATTGAAAATATATTCGTAGTAGTATTTTTCATTAAGAAATAATAATAAAATATTTTTAATAATGTTTGCTATGCTCAATGTAAAATCTCCTTGCTACGAAATCCTAGGTGATTTGTGAAAGAAGAAATTAAACTCTTTCCTTGATTTCTGAAATAAATTAGGATAATGAAAGCAGATTCCTTCGAAGCAAAATTCATTAACTTCTAATTTGGCATGCACACGCATGTGAAATTTATACTTCCGTTTATATTGTCATCACGAGACATACTAGTATACTTATTTCTACCCAAGATATAAAAACACTTTTAACACTGAGAAACATTTACTGTAAGTTAAGCAACAGAGATTTATTTGTCTTAGAGCCAAATACTACGCAGAATAATAACGTAACCGATTAAAGAAACTCATTCACATCTCCACTGAAAATCTCTTTCAAACAGTAATGTGAGGGTATCAAGTAAACAGACAATCTTCTTTCATACAAAGCGTCTTCCCTCACTTTAGAAAAGCAACACAAAGCACTAGCGGATTGAATCCGTTAATAAGCATTAAAGACTGTTTTCAAGAACAGTACAGAAAAGATGTGAGACATAGTATTAAATCTCTGCTTTCCTTCCCCACGCCTTTTTGCCCATCGTTCTCACCTCATTGTATCTCTAGGAAAATAATGGATTAAAAATAAACTCGCTGCAGAATGTATATATGAAGCATGGTAACATAAACAACTCCCCGTATGTTCAGACTGCATGCCCAAGGCATTACTTTGATAACGACATAATGGCGAGAACAACTATGTTTCATTACTTATAAGAAAAATCTGAAAGGGCACCGTTATCTTTGTTATTAAAACAGATCGGTGTTTTATTTATTTTAAACATAATGTTTCGGAATATCTAAAGTTTAAACAGACTTTTACCCATTCATGAAAGAAACTAAACACGGGGTATCAAACGTGTATAGCTGAAACCATCCAATTTTTTTCTCTACTATGCAAAAAAATTTCACTTGTTAGAGATGAAAAAAAAATTACTTTCATTTCAGATATTTTATTTCGACAAACTACATTCACATACTACATACGACAAACTAAATTACAAGTCATGCTACATTATTTCCAAATTATATCATTTCAGAAATCGGCTCCTATTTTCTAGTAACATATAAATTAATTATAAATGTATTTTTTTCATGGTGAATATTTCAGTTACTACTTGTTTTTATCTTTAAAAGAACGTTTTAGTAAATGTTTCATTCAAAAATTCTGCATCGTTAGTTAGATTTATACTGTAAATACTTTTGAATAAACCATTCAGTTTCTGTTTTAAAACATTTTTAAGTTAAGCTTCAAGATGCGTTAGGAAAAGCATAAAAATGTATATAATTAATTAACTGTTTTTAGAACGATAAAGCTGATTCTCAATATTTTATTTTTTGAATATGGCGTTTCAGTTTTAGAGATGCGCTTTAATCTAGGAAACTTCATAAACTAAGCATTTGTATTTTCTTCAAAAATTTATATTTTTTGAGGAGGAATTTACATTTTCAAATGGAATAACTTCAAGCAAATATTCCACCTTAGAAGAGGTACAGTGCCAAAATATTCGTTCTCTTATATCGAGTAATGCAGAGGATCAAGCTAAACGTTTTTCTTCCCATTCTACAAATATATTCACTGTAATTTATATCTAGTTTCCTTTATTTCCTGTTGTACTTTCGAAAAAAAATATGCATTCCATTTGAACACAAGTGAATATTTTAGGCATGTTTTAAAATTTCTTATTTATATATAACTCATTTAACTTTGTTTTCTATTAATTAATTTTAATCTGCATGAAATTGTTTTAAAATTATTAATTGCTGTAACCCAAGAACGGTTTAAGTAAGTACAAGTCACTGAATTTTTACGAAATAAATATTAACACATAAATAGAATATTTGTTTTGTATCAAAGCGTGCTTTATTTACAAGCGAATAGTTTTTCTGCATTTAAACAATTTACATTAAGTTGTTTATTTTAGATGAAGAACAGAGTGAGAAGTTTTACTGTTCTTTCGAAGATAATTAGCTAAAAATTTACAAAAGTGTTATACCTTTCAAAGCCGTTATACCAGAATATTTATCGAGCAAGGTTCAGTGTTAAAAAGGTCATGTTCACGTTTAAGATAGCTTTCGTTAATTAACCAGTTATTATGATACTAATATGTATGTATTTAAAATTATAGTTTTTACTATAATTTAATCTTTCCATATTATTCACCCGAATGCAAAGTAGGTTTTTTACGCTTTTAAACTGAAGGTTTTGAATTTTTGTATTAGAGCATCTGCTTGCCTCCAGCTCTGCTTAAAAAGAGATAAGCCGACTTTAGCGTTTTGCTAGCTAATGTTTAAAAAAAGCGCCTCTAAAATATCTTATAAGGTATTTCTCCCGCCTTTTTAACATGCCTTCGTGGTGTAATGGCCAGCACACTCGGCGCCGTATCCGAGAGGTTGGAGTCACGGAGAGTGCATTGATCATTTCTCACGTCTGCAGCTTCGAAATAACCTAATGCCTCTACAGTCTGAAATAGCTTACTTTAATGCATAGCCTTAGCTACGTTACCTTTACCTACTTATTTAATTGTCTGTTATATTAATTTAAATATCCACAAGTATTAGAAGTTTCCTTTGTTGTATAAGCTGTGCACACTCTGTTACATTAAGAATAAATAAAAAAAGGTAAAGAAGGGAAGTATGCTAAGTGATTTTTCCGAAACACTGGTGTGAAATGCAGCGATGAAAATACGATTCAATGCAGTACTATGTTCTTTTACAAATCCCTCATTCAGTGCTATATTGTTAACCTCACGTAGCTACACATCGTTTAGTAAAGTATAGTTCAAAGACAAATACGTAAATAATGTAATGAATAATAGTTATACATTAGTAATACATTATATGACATTAAAATATTACTTTTAATAATTAAAAATTTTTATTCTTGATGAATAATTCGCTTCTAAAGAAAGGAGAGCTATGTTGTTTTTTCCTTCAAATTTATTGCCCTTTAATGTGAAATCAGACACGAAGAGAAAGTGAATTAAATGTAAAGTTTATAGTAGTGTATATCTTTTTCAAAAACTAAACGAAATTATATATTTTGTTACATAGTGCAAGGAAATTTCTTCAAGTTATTACGTTTTCTGATACTTTGAAACATGATTTACGTTTTCAAAGAACAGAAAAAAAATCTTTAGTTTATTAAATTTTCCGTTGTCTTGAAAATCATTGTCTTCAAGCTGACATTAAGTTTCATGAAATATAAGTTATTAAAATACTATAAAAATAGTATTGTAGCAGTTTTTTATATTAAAATAATATGTGAGCATGAAGCCTAGGTTCAGTATTCCTCTTAATTAGCTAGACAGGTTTATTGTACATCAAGATATTTTCCAGGTAATATTTTATGCAACTCAAAATTTAAACCTTTAAGAAAGCAGAGAGAATTTATATATCACTACTAAAATTTAACACAAACTAGAAGATTGTTTCCTCAAATATGATCATTAAAAAAATTTTAAAAATGGACAAAGCACAAGAAAATAATATTTGAGTGAAAACTGGTAAGAAACGTCCCTTTTTAAAACTCTTACATAGATTTGACCTTATCAAGCAAACCAAGATTGAATTCTATCTTGCATCAAAGAAGCTCTTTATTCAGAAACAGTAAGCAATTCACTACTTAGTATGTCGATGCCAGATGCTAGTTAAGTGTTAGATGAAACAGCAATAAGTTCTCATAACTTCTTATTCATCTTCATCATCTTTTAATAATTATTTATTTTCATAATTATGGAATGACTGAGTGAGTTTAAAGGGAGGAGTAGCTTAATAAAGAAGGAACTTATCCTTCAGCTCACTAAAGGCGGAAGCAAATTTATGCAATAAAATAAATTTTAATAATGTGTGATAAATGATTTAATTATGTCATCCTACAAGCCATTCTCAAATACAGAAGTGTATTATAGATCGCTTACCAAAGAAATATATACAGAATTCTATTTATCCCTTTGTTCAATGAAAAATGTAGAAGATAAAAACATATTTTCCCCTATCCTATCAGGAATTTTTCTCTATCAACGTAGAAGGAAGGGAAATCCGATAAAAGCACTTTCCAAAGTGCAGCTTTTATTCTATAATTCCCTACATCGTATGTTCTGCATTCCGAAAAATACATACAAGAGAACTTCCAGAAAAATGTATTTTATAAGGACTAGGCACGATAGAATTCCTTTATACCTAACTTCCTTAAGTAGCATCAGGAGTTCGGACAAAAACTACAGTCAGCCGGAGATCCGAATGATGTTCTTCAAAGAAAATATTCCTTGTTCTTCAAAAGAAATATATCTGTGCCCTTTATATAGGGATTATAAAAGCATATTCAAGAGTTTATTGCTTAATAAAACAAATACATTTCCCAATGGAACGATTTCAAATGCACAAGAAAAAGTTCTTTGTAGGAGCTCCTCGTTATCGTTTTATCAAACATCAGCTAATGCAGAACATGAAATAATGAATTGCGATGGAAAAAATAAATTGTATATGTTTGTTGCCTTGTAGATACATATAATACACATGTATACACCTGTAACATAAAATTAAAATAAATATTTTAAATTACTTTTTTTCCAGAGCTACTAACTCTTTCTATATTTTTTGCCGAGATATTTAATTTCAAAATTTAAGCTTCCTGACGTCTTATTCAGTCTGTATTGGGGGTCGGTTTATGAATAAATTAGAATAATTCGAACTTGATAGAAGCTAGATAGAACTAGAATAATTCACTGATATTGTTTAGTGATTAACTTCTCTCTTTAATTTATAATTTTAATTTATTTAATACACTAAATTTTCACACAAGTAATTTATAAGTTTTCAAAATGTAAAAATACGTTGATAATAGTTTCATTTGGTTTTATTACTTTGGAATCGTAATCTGGTAATCGACAAAAAATTCATTTTATTAATGTAATGCAAATAGAATTCCGAGTTGGCTGCATACCGGTACTGAAGCCAATCAGTTTTTCTGGAACACAAATTACATAAGCTTTTATGAATAATGTTCTCCATTTTGAAGTAAAAATATATTGATAAAAATTTCACCATAATCTGCATACAACTACTCATCAGTTAATCTCCTAACACTAGAAACCTTTCTCTAAATTGATATTTTACTTTTAATTTCGTACATATGCAAACATTTCGCTCTGCAGTTGGCCTCTAAAGATGATACCTGACGTTAATACCAAATATATCAGTAAATTTTAGCACAAGGTTAAGATAGCATAATGCGGAATTAGGTTTCACATATGACGCGGTTTTCAAAAGGTTATTACCACTTTTAGAATAGAGCATGGGAAGTACCCAAAACCAAAAGGAGGAAATAAGGGGCTATTGCTAATTTATAGCATAATTCAGAGTTACGTATTTTTTATCTTAACATATTCTCCCCCCTTCAAGAAGAAAAAGGCTTGACGAGAGAAAAGCCTTTTGAGAAGAAGGCATTAGTGTGTTAGCAAAGGAAGAGAAACTTTGCAGAATGTTTACAATTTGAATGATAAAGCAACTAAATATTTTCAAGATGAATTTAGAAACACTGGAACAAAATATCATTCTGTAAATTAAATTTAGAGTCCAGTTTTAAAGCTCTTGAGGAAATGTAGATGAAAGATCACATAATCAATTTTAATAGATTTTTAAAGTCTTATCTTATCGTATTCAAATTTTAAGTATTATAATCAATATAAAATCAAAATATTTCAGTTATATATCCAAGAAAGTGTAGTAAAATTAATACTTATTTACGCATTCTAAAACAAAATAACATGTTCTTATTGTAGAGAAATGTAATAGTTAATATGCAAACAAAATACAACATAGTTATAAACTCTGATGGAAAATGGAAAGTCCTCTACAAGCGAATCAACATAACAATTTACTGATGGCTGTAGGATGCTTAAATACAATTGACCTAAAAATTTCCGTTCCTTAAAAAGTATAACTAGCTTTTAGTATTGTGTGAGAAATATCAAAGTTTTTATTTACTTTTATGGCCGGAAAAATTCTTTTACATTATACACTTGACATAAAAAAAAATTAAAATAAAAAAACTAAATGCACATGCATTTTTCTGCACTGCATCATTTCTATATCAATCCATATCTTGCGCAGAGCTAATGACGTAGCTAATTCGGAACTAAAACATTTCTTTTAATGGGCTGCCATATTGGATAACTGCGCACTTTGCTTCTAACTCTGTTCTCTCTAAGGCGTTTTTTGATGCTTTCCTTTCTATCGCAACAATTTTTAAAATGTAAATGTTCTTGAACAGACACAATTAGAGTGCCAAGTACATTGTTGCTACAAATGTCAATTGAAATAAAGATGAATATGCATTATGCCTCGACTGCCAAGTTTTCTGTCCATTACGGATTCAACATGGTGTTGTGTTGTGATCTTATCTCATTTGTCTGACAGTACCATCAGAATAAATCCTTGAAATTCGTCGTGGCAAGGAGAGCAAGACTGCGCCTGTCGTTGGCGAGAGCCAAGAGCACCATACAGGTGACAGTACGACATCCCTCAGTTCCGCCCCAATTTTGATGGAGAGCACCCCGGGGGGGGGGACGAATCTGAGGGTCCCATCCCTCTACCCTTCCATCAACCTTTCGAGAAGACTTTCGGCTCGCCATGTATTTAAAATGCTCCCATGCAGCAAAGACACTATACATTTACAAGTATCCATGACTTCACCGGGATTCGAACCCGGGCCCTTCGGTATCGAAGTAGGCTCCCCGAACCACTGTACCGTCACGGATTTAACAGTCTACGTTCTACGCTATCAATATTGCAAAGTCTTTTCCATTATATATATATATATATATATATATATATATATATAAACTTAGTATAGAGTGACGTGGAATTTGCACGTTATTCCAAACTAAATCTAACTAAATCTGCTATGTTCAGTTTGTTCTTCAAATACGTGATAGTACTCAGATACTACTGATATTCTTCATATACGCGATACTGGTGCTTTTGTTCAAACATTCCCTACTTTTAAATTTGTTTCATCATTTGTAGATAAATTTCCTGCCTCAAAGTAATTTCTGAAGCCTGATCGAAATTTGCATTGAACCACGGAAACGAATTCTGTTTCTCTTTAGTCTAATCTTTTAAACGGTACCAAAGACTGCCTTTCTTATTCACTACACATGAAAATTTCTGCTATCTTTTTAATGTATTCGTTTTCAAATTGGAAGTATATTGGAAGAAAAGGAATCAAGGTACAAAGTGAAAGAATCATTTTTTTAAATATAATTAAGAAAATACAATTTATTCATGACATTCTGAGGAACTTTAAAGTTTCAGGGCTAAACCACAAAACACCTTCTCCACTGCAGATGGCCATTTAGTCTTCTGAGACTCGTGACACATGGTAATCGCGTAGGTACTACACGAAATGTTGGGGAAAAACTTCACATCTACAGCGACATACCTTTTCACGCTTCATCGAAACAATTTTCCCGGTGCCTCCTGTTTGATAAACTGAACCTGTGCAATTTTCAGTAGCTCTGTATAATGATGAAACTTTTAAAACTTATTTTGTGCAATAAAATCTGTTTAAAAGACAAATTTAATTGTAAATCTGTACGGTATTTCTTTTTCAGGATCTACAAGCTCCAAATTATTTTACCACTTTTCCTTGATAGCACTCAGTTATCTATGTTGCGTTTCATATTCAATTAGGAAATTTGTTATTAATCCAAAATAATATTTGTTGTGTTTCCTACATCTATTCAGTACTTTGTTGCTCGCTGTTGTCACACAGTACTACAAAGATTGATAAACATCGACAAGTATTTAAAAAAAATTGTTGATCAGAATTTCATTCCTCCCTTCGATAGTATCTTCTTTACAATGATTTGCGATGATTCGATTCCATTGCACTTTGTGACCAAAATCCAACTTTGTGAAATGTTTTTACTAGTTACATCTGATGTCACTTCAATCCAGGAATAGTGCAGCAACAACGAGACTATTCGTCCTTACAACGAAACTCTTCGTTGTAAGGACTTTTATTTTATAGATAGATCTTAGTTTGAGATTTTAATTTCAGATCTTTCAAAACTGATCTGACAAATAATTTCCTATACTTAATATAAAATGATAGAATCATTTCCATTTCCAGAAACTTTACCTCACTTGTACAGTTTATTAGGTGGGACGACTCATCTATTACACTGCCTAAAATGAGGATAATCTAGGTTTTTACCAGAATAAGGCTTTACACATGATTTTAGGATGACCATTAAATTGGTTCATTCTGCTAAAAACTTGTTTAAGTATTTCAAACCCGGAAAATTTATTTATAAAATATTTGACAAGTGGTTAAAAGGGCTAAATTATTCGTTAAAGCTTATTTTTCTATAACTTCTAAGCAGAACAAGAAACAAAATGAAGACTTCTTTCGTTAAATCACGACTCGACTGTATATAAATACATATGTAATTATACTGTATATATTAACACGTTATCCATAAAAATTCTTATAAGGCCTTTATTTTCATAAACGATGGTCATAGAATAAAAAATTTGCATTAAACAAAAAATATTCACGTTAGGGCATTTTTAAATTACACTAATAAATTTTCTAAAAATTACAAAATCTAAATTTTTACATGCACTTCCTTCTAGAGTTGATTTGGCACCAAGTTTTAAAAGATAAAACAAAAATTTCTAAAAGATAAAACAAAGAATTTTTGCAGTTTCTACCTAGTAGAAAATGCTTTATATCGATAAGTAATAGACATTTTAAAATTATCTACGTCAGTTAATTCTTTCTAGAGTATTTCTTTAAAAGGACTGGATTTAAAAGGATTTTATGAAAAGTTAGATTTTGTTTTTATAGAGCCTGTCTAGCAAAAGGGTTCTCATAATACTATTTGTTACAGAAAACCTACAATTTAAAATTCCCATCTAGGATCCATATTCAAGAAATCAAACCTTTAGCTCTCTTTAAGAGCATCCTGCATACTCACATAGATGTAATACTTAATTATTACCTAGGTTCGTTTCTTTCTGAATATGGGTCAATATATATTTATTATACATACCCCTCACTTTTGAACAATTAATATGAGTAAGAATAATTTATTGAAATAAGTGCGGCCACATTACAGCAAAAATAACTAAATATTAATTGATAACTTTTATATTAATTTTCCAAATGTCTAATGGCATAGTGTGCCAAAAATAACGTATGTATTCCTTCCCTTGCGCCTGTTTTTCGGACATTGCCTTGGTTAACGTTATTAAAGATATCATTTCTTCTTCGTCACGAGTTATTGGGGTGAAATTAGGTACATATTTTTTATCAGCAGGTCCAAAAAAGAACTCAAAGACATTCTCCGTGTTTTGTTATAAAAGATCATGAATAGCTGAGTCTTTTATTTCAGCATAACTGTGCGATAACTTTGATAATTCGAAAATATTCCTTCAAGAAAAAAACGTTATGTATGCTAATTAAGCTCTAATTTTTCAAAGATTTTATAAAATTCCCAATGGAAATGATACTTACCAAAACAATCCTACTTTTAAATGCAAAATAAGAATCTGTAAAGTAAGAACTTAAAATTTCGTATTCTTGAGAGAGTATAAACTCAGGCTTAATAAACGTAAGCATGAAATCCATTAGTGAAGAATTGTTGTTACCTAATTATTATATATTAAGAAGTTGGAATCAAAGTTTGTAACATATTTCTGTAGTAAAATATATTAACGCCTAAAGAACCGCACTTATCTTGCAAATAGTTAATGTAAGAAAACTGTTAAGTAATGGGGTAGTCTGTATTAAGCATCACAGATTAAGAGTGCGTAGAAAAATTTAGTAAGTGTTTGTAAATGTAAACTTAGGCAGTTCTAAACAATTATGGATGGTATGAAATATTAGCAGTTTTACTGAACTGTAATGTTATCAATTGTTTGAATATGATGAGACACCGTGTTTTGGTAAATGATGTGCTTATATTTCATAACTATCAGATTTGGGTTGATAGATGTGTCGGATATTTTCAAGCTTATTTATAAAATACATAAATAGGGTATCTACATAAGTAATTTTTCATGTACATTTTCACAAGAACAGTGAACCCTAACACAACGTTGCTAGACACGGCAAATCTAGACATTAACACAACGTGGACGTGTCCAATAGTCCTTGCTGTAATTACGCACTACAGAAACGGTTTCTTTAATTACCAGCACCGGCGAGCTTTATAATTAGCCCAATCTAGATGCCTAACAAATTGTAAGGACTTTTTCCATAGGATTCTAAAAGACAACAGCAAAATAGCCTTAATTAGAGTGTCTCCTAGATATGCGATAATGAGAGTGGTAATTAATAGTCTGAAACTCTGGCTTTGCATCCAGATGAGCTTCTGGAAGATCGACAGGGCTTTGGTTACATTAGCATGGAAGGATCCAGCCGATATTCCACGGATATTACTTATTACGTTAATCAGGCCTTTGCAGCGTTGCATTTCCTGAAACTTTTAACATGTTCTTTGCTCAATCTGAAATAACCCTTTAATAGCTAGAATAAAACATGATCACTACAAATTAGCGCAATCTGTTTTTCTTATTTTTGTTGCCAACAGAAAACTTTAATAGGTATTACTGCATTGTATTCAAGTCCTTATTAATCTCCTTTACTTTCTTTTCGGATATTAAGGTTTCAGAAGCTTAGTAATTAGAAGACCCTGTAGTGATAAGGTTCGATAATGAAAATACATTTATTTCGAGATCCCCAGCAAATTATTTTGCTACGGTCCTAGAATTAGTGTTAACTGGTAAGAAATATTTTTCAGGGAGTTCACTAATGTATCCCATTAACATGTTGGGCTTATCCAATTTAAAAACATTGGAGTTATATAGTTGATTTTATACAAAGAGAAACTTACTTCACGCCTTTTTTACTTTAAATAAGGGTTTTAGATATCTTAATTTCTTTTGCTAGTCTACAGAATAAGAGCAATACTTTATTTCGTAGTTACATATTGCTGCTCTTTCGAAAATACATAATTATAGGGAAAAACGTATTACATATATCATACTTTATATAATACTTTATGTATGTGCTATACGTAATGAAACTGATACTGAACAAAAATTGATTCACCTTTTTTATTATTTAAAACTGAACCAAATTTTATTTTCATTAAGTTTTTCTTTGAAATCCTTCACTTTTCCGATATTCCACTGTGGCGAAACATCCTAATTGCACATTACAAGCTATGTGCCAAATCTAAGAATCACTCCCAGCGAGGTGATACACTTTCCAAATAGAATAAAAATTATGTTCACTTTGTTAAATTATTTTGGTTAACATGTCCTTAGTAGCTTCTAAATATTATATTACTCAATAATTAGATTTCATGCACAGATATTCTCTTGTGAATGTTATTTCTCATATGCTGTTTTCACTTAAATATTAAAGAAAAAGCTTCCGTTAATCGAAATATTTTGAATTAAATGTGTTAAATTTTAAGGAATTAAAGATACTCCTTTTAGTAATGAATATTATACATGATCTAATCACTAAGGATTGTTACTCGCTTTTGTGAGAAATAATTTTAATACACAACTGATTAATTTCCCCCTTCCTCTTTCGCTTTGAAACAGTCACAAATGAATGGTAGATAGCACATGTTTTTAACCATATGCTATTCAATAGTTCAACTATAAGTAAATATTTTCTGTTATGCAAGCTCAAAGCCAATTTATTTACTTCAAATCCTGCTTTACTGAACACTTATAGTTTAACCAGAGTTCAAATCCTGGGATGGCTGTATGGAGATTTTTGTGGTTTTCCTGTGATGTGTAGGCGTTTTGCTAATATCCAAATAATCAAACCCAAAAAAACATGATCCGAGTTATTTATTATACACAAGATCTATCATATATATATAACATGATATATATATATATATATATCATGTTCAAAACGTTTTTGTCGGACATGCTTCTGCCTTCTGCGCGAGAACTCGCTAACGTACTTGATTAATTATCTTACCTCATAAAGAATGATTCAGCTAATTAGAAACGCTTTAGTTACATGGTGGCAGCTAACACGGACTAGCAGGCTGCTTACAAAGGCTCTTCCTACAAAAAACTTTCACGGAGCAGGCAAATGAAGAAAGAAAGAAAGCGGGCGACATTCTTTGACGCGTATTGTGCCTCAGCGTAAGACTATCGGGTGACAAATTGCGTCAGCCTAGTTCCACCTTTTTCCCGACCGTTCCTTTGGCAGAATCAAGTAATCCGTCGCATGCTGCGCTTCGGAGTTTTATGACCGAAAAAGCCGACCATCAAAACCTAATGGGACCAGGAAAAGCATCAGGAAAGTACGAAGGACATCGGATGGAAACAGAACGAAGAAACGAGGGAGCTTAGGTCCCCAAGAATAGAACCATAAAGAATAAAAGATCGAAATAATGGTTTGGGATTTTGAGGTGAGGCGGTGCCTGGAGATGGGAACAGCAGTCGCACGGGGATTCTAAGAAAATGTAGTGCTGACGCAAGCCTTAATAAATCGTTGATATATGAATTGATATTTGTATTATACAAACACTATCCTTTACGGATGAGGATGCAGCATAACCAAGAGGGGACTAAATGTGAAATGGAGCATTTTCTTTCATGAAAAATATAATATGTTACATTAACGCCAAAATAAACGAGAGAGAGAAAACAATACATTTTCTGCACAAAAAGGGAATACAAGGAGTTGGAATTCGAAATTAGATATTTTCAGCTGATTCTTCATCTCTTTTGATTAATTAGGCTGTTAATATTTCAAAATGATTGTACTCATGAATTCCTTTGTAAGATATAGTGGAAGTATTTATTCACATAAGAGCATTTTTATTGCGCAAGTAAAGAATATTTTTATGCCTTATTTAAGAAGCGTCCATTTAGTTATTTTTAGAACAATTGTTATTATCCTGTCCGGTTTTACAAACATTAATGCATCTTAAATTGTAAATAAATTCAAATTATTTCTCCTTGCAGTGAGAATAAATTTAGCATTGAAGTAAAAATTTCATTGTAGTGCTCCAAAGTGTTAAAAGCATTCTCTTAGAAGACGGTCAAGTCTGCTTCTATTGAGGCTTCCTAAATAATCGCAAGTAATATTAAATACACCTTCAAAAGTGTGCACACTTGAACAGGCTTATCAAACTTTCATTTCATGCTCTAAATTTGTGAAAGTGAATCATGGAAATAAGACAAAGAAGTCATTCAGACTCTAGATTTGCCCCACTGGTGACCGACGGGATAAGACCCCTGAATATTGCTTTTTCAACACGGGTTCGAACACAGGCGGACGCTCTGGGTATATGGTTGGTTTTCTTATGCATAGTGTGAATATGAGTTAGTTTTACGTAGAAATTCTTCCACGAAGACACCCTTCCCTTAGGCAGATAGCCCTTGTGTGTCTTGCCATATTCAATTAATCTAACCTAACCGGACACTCAGTTTCATTCAACATTATTTCATACAATCATAAGATCCCTTAAGTGGTAACTTTTGTTCCTTTATTTGTTTTGAAACATTTTCTAACTGGTAATTCAAACTCAGTTTATTTTTAACGTTTATCGCAAAGTCATGTCGTTAGCTCACTCATTCACATAAACTACTTAATCCTCAAGTTGATTGTATTTATTCTTTTTATTTATAGTCACCCATTCTAATGACATACATTTTATCTATAATTACGAGGTATCACGCTCGAGGACCCTCGATTACACTCGCACGCACTCTCCCTCTTTGTTCATGACACATTCTCCCTTTTCATAAAAACTCTCAATAGAAAGGTGCGCGCATTCTATTACGCAGTTATGTCCGAACAAACAGAAATGCATCAGTATTTAAGAATACAAATCTAATATCCTACTAGAATATCCTTGACCCAAGCTACAGATATTTGACCATTAATGATATATTGAATTATCTGATTTAATAAATTTTCTTGTTTAGCATAGAAATATAATACTTATTTGAGAATAAATGTAACCTTACAGCATATATGGAATTCTTTAATATGCACTAAGTTTAAAATACACGTAGCATAGATTTCTGAAAGAAATAACTAGCTACTGGAAATAAGGAAATGGAGTTACTACCATCAATTAGATAAGTTGAGTGCCAAGGTTAATTAGCTGAATTAGTTTTTAATTAAGGATTTATTAAATCATAATAAACACAAAATCCACACCAAATGAAATTCTTGTTTTACATTAAACGTAATCTGTCATGTGAATAATTAATTATTTAGTAATTATTTAGTAATCGAATAATTAAGCAATCGACAAATGCACACAAAAAGATTTTCACATTGCAGCAAGATCTTAATTATCTTAAGCTCTGCAAACTTCATAAAACATTCTAAGACATTCTCAGAAACATTCTCAGACTTTACATTTTATTTGGTCTCAAAGAGAAATGTGCTATCCTGATTAGAATGAATTTATTAGATTACGGCAAAATCCATAAGGATATCATCCTAAGGAAAGGGACTCTTTTGGGGAACATTTTTAACGACAACTGACTCCTGTTCATTTTATTCACGGAAAAACCACCAAACACCCCTAAAACCAGCTCGTTCGCTGAGATTGAAACGCATTCTCACTCCCGGTGTTCCAATGGTCTTACTTGCTCCTGTTCAGTCACTAGTGGGAATGGCATATTAGCAGTAAAATGAATAACATTAATATGCTTATTATACATTTACAATACAACAATATCACAAAGCTGTCAATTGTAGCATACTTATAAAAGTGAAGTATATTGAACTGAGTAATGCAGTGTTTCTTCAGGTATGTTTGCTCTGAAGGACAATGCTCTAGCTAATCTCTCTAGATAGAAAATTTATTGAGCATTCAAGTAATTCTTCCCTTCCTCAAGATTTTCAGAAAATGAGCTTTTGTAAATTTTAAGATGGATTCGTCCACCTAGTGATTGTTTTCGTCTGACTGATTTGCTCGTGGATTGGCTCTGACTGATGAAGCAACAACAACGTAAAGCTTCAAGAAAGCTAGGATATCTGATATTCATTATCATTCTGAAGACCATTGCTCCTTGGAAGAGAGACTGAAAGGTGACGAAGGCGATGATGAGGAATTCAAGTTGTAGAAGATGATGTCATGCTGCATTAAATGGTCTGAAGACTGAGGAGTAATAGTGAACAAAGATAAGAGCGAGCGAGATTCAAAATACAGGAAATAGAAACGAAGATATCTTACTAAATAATAGTAACGCTAATATTATCCTTCACTTTCTTTGGAATGCAAGCATCTTTTTTTAAGTAAATAATTATGTGATAGTTACTAGTAGTTTATTTCTGAATATTTTTCATTTTTTTTTTCTTACTGTAACCACTTTCTTTCGGAAAATTAATTATTCGTGTAGTTTCTCTCTTTCGATTTTCATATGATAAAATTAGTAAAAAGGGGGAGGGATACACGAGTATAGTTCGACCACCTCATCCGCGACCATGATAGCAAACACGCATGCGCCATTCGGACCGAATTATTCTCAAAATAGGGTGGAAGGATGGGAACTTTCTTTTCCTCTGTTCTCTCTTTCCGGAGAAGAGAAGAATTTCACGTGACCTTTCACGTCGCAGCAAGTAATAACGCCCCTTTTGGGCGAGTCTATATGTTTTGGCAGAATGCCAGCCAGAGTTGCGTTTTAGACGGTCGAACTATAACACTACAATCTTCAACCCATGGACTGCAACTGTAATACTTAATTTGCAATGCAACAGAGAAGGATTTGAAATTAAGTTAAAAAGTGTATTATTTAAAAAATTATTTTTTATAGAATTAACTATCAACGATTCTTTAGCAATTGCTATAAAACTTATATTCAAGCAAAAATTTTGGTAACTCTAAAATAAAACAATTAAAATAATTTTTTGCTTTTGTTTAAAGAATTCATTTATGAACTATTTTTACGCTGATGCAGTGATTAGAAGTGATAGATTTTTAAATCATTTTTCCAACATTGATGCATTTTAATGAGTTAAATCCACAGCGAATAAATTAATTTTTTTTAATTCATGACTGCTTTAAATTATTCATCCTTAAACAAAGCTAAGCAGTATAACTGCGGATAAAGAGAATCTTTGAATGAGTAGCTTTCAGCTGTAATTTTAACTTCCTCATGCATCAGAAGCATCACGCAACCTATAAATGATTTCCTAACAAAATTGATAATTATTATATGTATTATGCAATATGTACATAATTGCTAATTAATTCATTATTTTCATATCTCAATACGTAAATATTTAACGTACTATATTTTTCATCCTACTAACTGTAAAATAATATTTTATCCCATTTGAAAAAGTTGAAGGGAAAAAATAGTAACGAAAAGATATATTTTAACTTAATGTGTAGAAACACGAGGTTATTTCGAAGCAGTAGACAGGAAAAATGAGCAATACCCTGGCTGGGACTCAAACTACGGACTTCTCGACTACGCGTCGAGAGTGTTGACCACTACACCACGAAATCATGCCTACAAGGTGGGAGAAATACCTTATATGCTGTCCCTCTTAAAGGTCGACTGGGGATTAGGGGATTCAATCGCCAAATTCTGGTGGTTGACAAGCATCATCCACCGCCTTTTGGTTCTGGCGCCACTGTAGATTTATTAGGTATTTTTGAAGCAGGAGAAGAGATAAATGTGCAATGCCGTGGCCGGGATTCTAACCACGACCTCTCGAATATGCGTCGAGCGTGCTGACCACTACACCACGAAGGCATGCGAAGAAGGCGAGAGAAATACCTCATAAATGAACTAAAATTACATCAAGATTAAATGTTGTTTTAAGCGATTTTATACTATAGCCTAAATTATGCCCATCAGTCATTAAGATCCACAAAATTTAACATGATATATGTGATTATTTATTAATACTTAGGGATTCTTTAGCTACATGACATATTGTATAATGACATTTAAAAATGAAAAGATGTTATGATGGAAAGTAAAACGAATAATAACCTTTCTTCTAACATTTTCGTCTTACTTAAAGTTACTAGAACTTTAAGTTAACTTAAACTCGTTCTTAAAATTACAGAAACTTGTCATAAAATTCTAAAATTTAAATTCATATTGAATTATTTTATTAAAGCATAATATTATTTTTTATGAATAATGAGGTATATTGGTACTTATGAGCATATATGTATCGTGGATCGCATATTATCACAAGAAGAATAAAATTATAAGCGTTGGTAAAAGCATTGGATAACATCTTAACGAATCATTGCTTTGATAAATTTTCCTTGTAATGTGGCTGCAAGGGAATAGAAAAGTTTATTTCGCTAATGTTTTGCTTTTAAAATGCAGTTTTAACGAATTTGGGCAGATTATTTTTAACTCAGAATGAGACAAAAGTATTTAATACGATTATGCAATAATATGAAACGACAGTAACTGAAATCAGTAAAATGCAGCCCGGCTTGCTATCTGATTCAGGTATTTATTTTGAGTTAAATACTATTATTGCAAGCATTTTTCTTAAATTTAAAAATCCTTAAGAGGATATTCTGCTTACGATAGGATTTTTTGTTTCTTTTACACAACATGCAAAGTGATTTTTTTCGGGAGAGGAAGAGGATGTTACTTCTAAGAAACAGTAGTAAAGCTCGTCACAATAATCAGTGAAAAGTACGGTTGCTGCTGAATAAAGTCAGGTTAAAAAGGATTAAATATTTCACTGCTATGCATTCATTGATTTGAAAAACGACCTTTTATTTCTTATTTAGCAAGCCTTTATCTCCGGAGGGTTTAACTTGAAAGTAAAAGAAAATGAAATAAGAAATCGTTTTACTTTAAGGAGAAAAAATAGTATTTTAATGGAACGCATGTGAATTTTTCAGGCTTAAATGTTTTAGCATGCAGTAATCCCACCAATCTTCAATATGTAAGAAGATGGTTAAAAAATCTTTAGACTCTCTTCCCTTTCTCTCTCCAAACTCGAAATTGCAACAAAAGTCATTGCTAATCCTGTCCCTTGCGCGTGTTCTGAAGAAAAGAAAATGCATCTCAAGGGCTTTTATTTTTACTTTTCGTATTACAAAGCTCGATTACTAGCTCCTAACAGGAAAGTGTTAAAAAAATTCTCTAGCGTAGCTGAGGGGTTGACTAAATCAAGCATCGACGTCACTTCAGTGACAGAACAAACAGGAAAGTGTCATTGCACTGAATGTATGGGAAGAGCTTGATATCATCTTGAAGATTTCTCATACTTTTTTTTCATTATTTTTGTTTTGTTTTATTTTATCGTTGCGTCCATTCTCTGAACCAATCCAGATGCAGTGGCAACTGAACTATGCCAATGAATGGTTAATGGTCTTCTGAAACCTTTCATAATTGGGTTTCGAACTTTTGATTGACAACAAGTTCGACCCTCCTTCTTCAAAACGTGAGAATAAAAGTCATAGGTGATCGCCTAAGGATTGCACGAGAATTGTCATCAGTTGATTCAAGAAAAGAAAAGACGCTTTTTGTAACTCTAGTACTGATTGCAACTACTTTTACTACTGTTCTACTATTGCAACTACTGTTTTTCTGTCTACTTTTTCGAAGGTTGCAAGGAAAAATTTCCTTTCGCCATTTTTTTTTCCATTAAAAGAGCTGCTGCTAAGAAAAACTCGCTAATGGGTTTCTCGCAAAAAACTTATTTCATTCACGTAACCTACCTCTGCGGTTGCGGGAAACTATTGTTCAAATTCTCTAATACGACAAGCTGTGAAGGCCTTCATTCGAGAGAATGACATTATTTCTAATGCATCTAAGAGCATGGAGGCAATTATTTTTGTTCTTTCAGTCTCTGAAAAATAACGCTGTTAATGAATTGGTGATATACTTCAGGGAAGAGGTTGCTTATTAAGTACTTTGGAAGTTCACCAGATAGCATAGCAATAACTTTAAAAGGAGGTAAAACATACGCTTAAGGAACTGGATTTTGCAGAGAGGATGTAGATTGTGATTGAAAGAGGGTGCAGAATTATTATTTAAAAATAGCTTTTACAACGTTAAGTGTGCAACAGATAGGGAATTTTATAAAACTGCAAAGTTTCACGAGCCATTGTTACTGAGTGAACATGACATGATATCAAGAAAGTATAATTTAAGATAGATTATTAAATCAATTTATGTCTAATAAGATCTGCATTGCTTCTAAGACATAACAATAATAGCAACCAGGATGATCAGTATGTTATTACAAAACACATACTTCGAAACACTTCGAAAAATTAGTGAAACTGAGTTCAAACTTTAACGGAATGTACTTGTAACTGCAAATAAAATCATCAGACTAAACTAAAATAGACACAATGCTCACACACACCAAGACTTATATGCATACATACACACACACATATATATATATATATATACATAAATTCTCGAATCACGATTTGCAGTAGAATGCCGTATCGCTACTTCATGGAAACCATAGACAGTTCATTAATTTCTGTTTAACTTCTTAGAATTCGATATCTTTATACTCCTTCTAATTTGGGTCAAGACCTGCGCAGCTAGTGTACGCAGGCAGGAGACCTGGCTTACAGCTTCAGTCTTTCCTCTTTGAGTGTGAAATATTGTAATGATTTAGTTCCAGAAAAAGAGGAAGGAAGGAAATTTAAGGTAAATGTTTACTTTTCTGTGATATGGAAATTGACTTTTATAAAAATATATTTATGTTATGAACCCGAGATGAGATTTATTCTCGATTACGGATTCTAGTAAGTTCTCGATTATTTGCCCTATGGAAAATATTTTTATATTTCATTATGATTAACTTTAAAAATCCAGTACTGAAGTATTTCACTTGTTTTCCTTAAAAAACAAAGAATAAAGAGGAATTATAAGCAAGCATGCAAAATAAAGTATTCTATTAACGTCTTGTACAATTTTAGCATCCTATATTACATTTGGGTAATAAACTGTAAGCAATTTGTTTTCATAAAAAAAAATCTGAGTTTTTTCTAAACAGTCTTGAACAGCGTAACCACTATTATTGGAGAAGTTAAACAACGAGCGTAAATGCTACGCAAAGTGTTTGTATTTATCATTGATCAGGGGAACACTTCAGTCTCATAGCAGCATAAATGTCAGATCAAGGGAAAGAAATATTTCTCCTCAAAGATTACTGATTAAGTGTCCAAGTCACTGTTACAAAAAAGCAAGTAGAAGAAAAAAGATATTTTCTAGCGTTTTAAGCAACTGGCAAGTTACATGGCGTCGATTAGAAAGCGTACTTTATAGTAGAACAAAAAGGTGGACGATTATGGTGGCATCCTTTCTGCCTTGAATAATACAAGTGTTATTCAAGGATGCCAGGGAAATCAGAAAGGATGCCACCATAATCGTCCAGCAAGTTAGTCATACAAGGAGATTTGTACCGTTAAAGATTTTACAATCATTACACGGGTCACATTGCTTGACAACTGCTAATGGGTTTGCCTCGCCACGCCAATATATATACTTACTAATTAGCATTGCATAGTTATTTTTATTAATGTTAAGCTCGTTATTTTGCTATAATAATGTTGAATTAAAAATAAAATTAATTTCTTAATTGTGTAAAGGAACGTCTTATTTACTATTTCTTTATTCCTAAAAAAGTTATTTATTTATTTATTGCAATGAATATTTCGTATAATCCAGGCGTATAAAAGTAATTATAATAATAATGGAATGCACTGCTATTGGAATTTTTTTACATTAATTTTGGGGTTTTCGGAAATTATTTTCGGTTTCTTCGTAGGACAGCTGCAGTAGCTGCAGGTAATCATAATGCCATTTGAAAGAATTTTTCTGAGAATGCGTTATGGCAATTGATGTAATAGCGAGCTTTTGTCGGCTTTTTGTCTTAACTTTACGACATAGTATGTAACATTAAATAAAAAAATGCGTTTCTTTTTTGATCTACACTGTAGTACCGAATAAATAAAACTATGTAGGAGTTTTATGGAAGACAAATTTAAAAGTTTATGTACATAATTTCAAAACATTTTTTTAATGATTGATCTACTCGCCATTTCTTGCAAAATAGCGGAAATTTTATTAACCATGCTGTGTATCAAAGCATATGGTAGCAATTTATGTGTATGTGTGTAAATAAATATTTTTCACTTATAACAAAAGTAGCTTTTATGTTGAAAGTTTGGGATTTGATATGAGAGAATTAATTTAATAAAACAGCCGTAATATGCAACATAGCCAACAACACGAGATTTATACATGCTATTTATTAGAATTTATTTACGCAGATATAAAAGCGTTTTCTTTTATCCAGCCTGAGACTCAATCTCAGCGTTATAGAGAAAATACTCCGTATTAAATCCATACATTTAAGAGGAAATGAAAAGATAAATATCTAAGGTATAAGTAAATATCGCAGAGACACTTTTTTCCCTGTCATTTGCCGAAAACCCTTTTAACGAGTTTTGTCGTCAAGGGATGGATATCACACGCTCTCCTCCCTCCCTTTCTTGAGAAAGGGTAAAATACGTGACCTGAAGCTCAAATAGGCTGGATCATTTTTCATGACTATAAACCACCAAAGTTAGCTTTTTACTCCAGTTATTGGCCGTAATCTTTCTTTAGCTTGCCAGAACTAACCAAAGAACGTAGACGCCTAAACTTCATAAGCGATGGAAAGCAATCATCTGTTTCAGAGACACAGTCCTTTACGGCTTTGATTCAAAATCTAACCAAGAAGTAAATTTTCTCGATTTTGGACTCAATTTCGAAAGTCTTGATATGTGTAACCCTTAATATAGAAATTTAGCAATAATATTGTCACTCTATTAACGTTAATAACATTTTTTTGCAAATATTAATATAGAGAAGTAGAACTAGCTTTAATTCCCATCTGAAACAATCTTAGGTTAAAAAACTGCACCTGAAGTTTCGAGAACTAAAATTTTACTAATGAAACTTCTAAGATTCTTCCTGAACCTAATTGTATATTCAAAACTAATACGGGTAAGGATTATATAGTTTCGAAAGCAACAAAATGCCGTGAAAATTCCGCAAAATGCCGTGAAACTAAGTGCATGTTAAAGTAAACAAATTTGCATTACATTTTAAAATACTGGAAAGCTGCACAGCTTAAAGAAAATTTATAGCGTAATGCACATGTTAAGAAAACAATTTTGAAAGTAAATGTAAATATTTGAGACAATTAAATACATAATTAACACAAAGATAAATTGATAATCTCGTGTTCTCTTTTAAGGACAGCTAAAAGAATTTTTGAATTTTTAACGCATATTTGTTTCAGATTTATACCCGGATGAATTGCTATAGCCAAATGAACTATAAGAAGAAACTGTAAATATATGAATGAACATATATAAACTTTATTTTAGATCAACATGCTAAATTAAAGTTTATATATATTCTAATGTATAAGGTAGCTAGACTGCATAAGAATTTTGCGTTGATGGAAGCGCAAGAATGTTTGGATCTACTTAAGAAGTACTTAAGTAGATCCAAACATTTTCAGCCTGACATACAGAAAGAATCTAGAGGATATATATATAGCTGATATACAGAAAATAACAGAAAATTTTTTAATTCACTGGGGTGAAAAATTAAAGGAGTAACTCATATAATTTGGACGCCTTTTCAGCTGAGAACATGAAACATGCTTGACATATATCCATGCTAAAAACATGCCTGGCGTACCTTCAAAAGGTAAAATTGTGTATTTATGCAAAAATAAATAAGAATATAGGAAATTAAATATAGAATGAGGTAGGAAATGTTCAAGTTACAGCTGTTTAGAGCTACATAGACAAAATTAATTTTGTGTTGGGTCCATGGAGGAAGAAGAAAATAAGAATGGCTACCAGCAAGGCTTCGCTGTACGACTGCTTGAAACCTTCCCTCTCATAAGCTTTTCTGCCCTGCTTGTCACTTAAAATAAACTTTGTTTTAAGTTAGCTAAAAGTAATATTTTATAGGAATTAAAAATAATTTTTTTATGTTTCGTATTAATCACTGTTTGAATTACTAGTTGATAGTAATCACTAGTTGTCAACATAAAATACTGATGAAATATATTTTGAGGTTTAAATTTGGCCTCTTCCTTTGTTACCTACGTCATGTATATATATATATATATATATATACATGACGTAGGTAATAAAGGAAATTATATGCATTATATGGTCTTCATACTGATCCCTCTCCTCCTTAGAAACAGCAGTTAAACTCTATGCTTTTGTACTGTTCTAAACATGCTAATAAAAACACCGCCTCGTATTAGTTACATGCGTGGAAATATAATTTCAAAGCAATTAATTCTTCTGTCCTTCTTAAATATAAATGGATAGTTTAAGTGACAGTAAAATTGTATATAGATATAACATTAATAAATAACACTTTAAAAATGGTGGTAAACGTAACATAGTCTTTTCGGAAATCCTCCTACAAATAAACGATTAGAAACAAAAACTGAAAAGAACAATAAATTAACTTTTGAATAAAATAATAAAACTTGTAAAATTATTTTCTGTACTTGTCGAAGATAAAATATAATAAATTATTTCGGGAAACATGATGAACTCATTTATAGCAGAAACTCAAATAATTCCTTTTCTTGCAGGCAGTATAAGTTTCACAGTCTCTTATCTCTCGCACTTAAGTACTTACTTCACAATACCTCATCTATATTATCATAAACTTTATAAGAATTATGAAATACATCAAGAAAAATGCAAAATAGACTTCTTTTTCAGTAAGAGAATTTTTTGAATTACATCGCAGAATTCTAAGTTACAGATATCACTAAGAAGGTCATATAATGCAAATTATTGCCTTTGCTTGCTGCTTTGAGATGGACATGCAGATGTATAATTTAAAGCTAAGATAAATGCATGATATAATTCTAAGAGACTAATAACATAATATTTCATCAATATTCTATGTTGACCAACTGGTGAAAAACATAGACTTGAAATTTTTTTGATTTTACTTCCCTACAATATATGAATTTTAATTCATAAAACTAATTTTAAAAATTTTGAATTACGTAAATCAACTTAATTTTTTGTTTTAACATAATCATTCCTTTAATAATAATCAAATAATCACGAATCCACCATACTATAAGATGTTATTTTATGTATATTATCCATTAAGTAGCTAAGAAATAACATATAAACAAGACAGCATTCGTTGTAACCAGCATTATCCTATCTTGAACGTAAACTGTAAACTATAGACAGATATTTGTACAAGGAATAATTCTGACACAAAAGGAAGCAGAGACATTGCAAATGGAGTGAAAAATATAAATCACTTTATATATAAAACTAATGCACATATGGGAGCTAAATATATAGAAAATATAGTCAAAACATCATCGATGCCCAGAACATCTGACTGTAAAGAGGGAATAGACGAGGGTCAACAAAAGAAGGGGGCAGCGAGGTGAAAATTGATTTGTTCTCGGCAACGCCATCTACTCTTTAACTCAATGGTGTAGTCCTCTCTCACGAAATATAAGCAACACAACAATTTCCCATATTATATGTTAGATTAACCAAGATTTCCTGCCGTAACATAAAGTATTTGCAATGAATAGTGCCCTGACGCTCTTAGACAGTACTAGGTCGGGAGCGCAGAGATGCAAATCGCATCCTAGTGCGTACCACACATGTTCCATCGAGTTTAAAACTGGAGAATAGGCGAGCCTCTTCATCTACTATATTCCTTCGCCCTCAAGATAATCGGACACACTGCAGCGCGACAGGGACGAGCATCGGAAGGAAACTATTAACAAATGCACTCCTAAACAATTTGATGTAAGTATCAAAGAAAGTCATCTCAAAATGATGCCCGTCACCTTTGTGGCAATATCTTCGACGGATGATTTCAGGTTTATTGCGTCCAACTGTAACACGCCCTAAATCATTCTCGATATACACAAAAAAAAAAAAAAAAAACAAGACTCATCAGCGACGAAAATCCGGCTCATGTACGTGGTGTTTAATTGTGATAATCTCTCCCCCACTTGTAACTGGGCGTATTTTCTAGGTGTTAGTGCAACACGAACCATGGGTTTTCTCGCATAGATCCCCTCTTGTCACTCATTGTGTATAGCTGGAAAACTTGTTATGGCGAAGTGAGAGGGGTAAAAGTTGTATTCCAGATTACAGGGAGACAATGCCAACAATCTGGTATCTCTAGGCAGGTTAAGTTTATGAAGCTCAGTCTATGGAAAGTCTATGAAGATCAGAGAGTGGGCTATATAGCAGACAGAAAGAAAAATGTATCGAGAATGTAATACTTTCAGATTATCATAAATAACGTTAATAAAGTTTTGTTCATTTAAATACCATGTTTTAAATCTGTGCTTCTTGATCTGTTTCTTCAAACTTGAAAATTAACAACTGTAATTTCCTATTTTAAATGAATTTCAAACTTTTCGTAGATAATTTAGCGTCCTTCTAGTTGTTTACCCGAGGGAAGTGCCTCACTTGCCTTATCTTTGCTCTGCTTCTGATGACTATATTGAAACTTTCGGCGGAATATTTACGTGTTATAAAGGAAAGTCGAATGAAATAAACATTAATTTTATCAATAGAAATGTATAATTATAAATTAAATGTCAGAGAATCAGTACTGAATACCTGTGTTGTTACTACGCAGATTATTCATTCAATAAATGATAAACTGACTTCGGAAAATAGCGTTCTAATCCATAGAGTTAATTAACTTATTAGAATATTGGAATAAATGCGATATTATACGAAAAATATGATAGTAAATACTCCTTTGATGCTTTGAACTAAGAAGAATCTTATTCAGTTTAAATAGCTAATGAAGATCGCTCTCAAAACCCATCCTACCAATATCCCTGATTAAAGGCCAGTTACGCCATCCTAGTCCAAAGGCTGAACTTTAATTAAACCGACTGAAATGTATGTGCCGCGTGGCTGAAACTTGGAAAAGAGGTGCTAAGATTCACACCGCCATAATCTCGTATTTGCAGACTTTCGAGTTGGACCCTAGTGACGTATGTAAATCAGATTAACTCACACGCAGCTATCTCTTCATTATTATTATGACACCATTAGGGCAGGAGTGTTGATGCGTGATTTATCCTAGGGAACAATAAACCCCTTTTCGTCATGCCAGAAACTATCCAAGATAAGTGTGGATACCGGTAGTCGCTAAAGCTTTTATGTGGTGACAAGGTACAATTCCTGTTTAAGGGATTCTGCCAAATATCTAAAACTTATAATTGTAGACCTCACATTTAAGATATGTTTTTGTATTAATATCTGCTGAATTATAAAGAGTGATTTTGCATTTAAACCCTTCATTATTCTTCGCTACGTGAAGTTATATCCTAAGAACAAAACACATCTTTGATTGCTGTTGACGTCTTTAATAATCTTTAATTAACTATACATCAACTTTCTATAGATATTACCAAGTAAACGGATTAATAATTAAAAGGATTATTCAATTTATTAGCGACTTCAGTTTATTAGTGGCTTTTAATCGGCTTTAGAAATTCATGAAAAAACAAATTAAGAAGTAAGAACAGGAATAGCTTAAATATTACTTCGATAATCTTCGATAGATAATCGTCGAGCATAATTATTGTCTTTGAACTCTGGATAAATTTTAAGCGGAAAGGAAGGGCCATAATACTAGAATTATAAAACCATTGTATAATGAACTGGCACTAAAGTATTATTCTAAAATTCAAAAAAATGTAAGAAAAGATGATTAAATAAATGTAAGGGCTTCAAGAACTAATTACATTCTTACACATATAATATCTATCTATCTATATAGATATATATATACACAAGATAAGATATATACGCACAAGTAAGACACAAAATACGTAAAGAAAAATTCTAACTTTAATTCGGAATAATCCCTTAATTCTCCGTTTCAATTTGGTTACTTCCGCTGACAATGATAAAAACAGGAATTGCTTACAATAAACCCTTTAAACTGAGTTATTTCGAAATAAATAGCCATATGATGTTTACATAAAGTTCATGACAGAAGTAACTTACATAAAGGCTTTGGTCAATAATAAATTTAGAAACTTAGATGTTAACAATCAAGATAAAGCAAACAGAATCTAACATCGCAAATCAAAACTCAATCTCTTTGCATAAGATTTTATCTTGAACATGCTGCTGTCGCTGTTTGCTTCTCTTACTAGGTAGTCGCTGCTTTACTTCGTCTTTAAAAACGTAAAAGTTCTAAAACAGCCGCTTAGTAAGCCACGTTACCCGCGTTGGTTCAGAAAAGAATTCCAACGAGAATAAGAGAAACTGTTAAAATAGGACATGAATGAAAGCTACTTCTTTATGCATCTACATCCGTTTTCAGAATTTCCAAATTGTTTCATATATGTACGTATATGAAATAATCTGACACGTACGCGCATGTAGATGACGTATAAGTAAAATAACACAATGATTTAATTTGCAATAGTTCCTTATGTGACCATTTTAATTTAATTATTTACCGTGTAAGGCATAAAATGTTAATAATTAGTTTGAAAATAACTCACAGATATTTTAATAATTATAAATGCTTACTTTTCATATTATTGTATTATCGTTTTGGCAACAGTTTTTATCTTTGGAAACCAATTTGTTTAAAATAACGGAAGATGAGGTTTTGACTACTGAGTTGGTGAAAAAAATTATATTTTGTGTTCCACTTGAAAAAAACAAATGGGGTAATCATTTTATTTTCTAGTTCAGTCAAACATCCTTGGTATAGAAAAATTTTGTCTGTATCTTATTACGTTGTATCAACTGATGATTCATAGCAGGTGTACTTATAGTATTTGGTGACACGACAGAGTTCGACTTGTTTATTTAACACGACTACGGAAAACGTAACAGAAGTTTCTACGTTAACTGATGGTCGAAGGGAATAAAGTAAGCATTAAAATTCCACCATTTTAGCGTGAGAAACCCGATATTTGTTTTTTTCAAGTGAAAGCTCAATTTCAAATAAATAAAATCACGACTGAAGTGGCTTTAGATTCAATTATTTGATATCCCAACTTGAACCGAAGTATGTTGTTGAAAATATATAGGACATTATTAAAGACACCAAGCCTAATAAATATTCTATGGCAAAAGAAAGACTTTTAAACGTGTTGAAAGAAAGTGAAAATAAGCGAATTCAGCGTCTGGTTACTGGATTAGACCTCGAGATTATAAACCAAGTCAACTTTTGCAGCAAATGAAAGGTCTAGCCACAGACGATTTTCCAGAAAAAGTACTAAAATCTTTATGGTTAAGATGCCCCATATTATGAAGAATATTCTTCTGGTCAGTGAAGAAAATTTACAGAAATTGGCCACGATGGCTGACAAAATTCATGCGATGAAATCTGGAAAAAAAATTTATGCTGTTTCGCCAAACGTTAATGATGCTTTTTTTTGCAAGAACAGAGGCCTTAGAACAAAAATTGATTCAATACAAATAAATGTTCGTTCTAGACCAAGATTTTGATATCATCACCGGAATATATCTCGGAGTCGTAGCCGTTCGAAAAAGAGATTAAATACGAAAGTTAAATATTTTTTGTTATTTTAAATTTTTCGATTGTTGTCGACCTGAGAAATGTTATTCGCCATGTGCTTGGCGAGAGAAGTTGGAAAACTCCATTCCGCAACATGAATAGTGACTATTACTGTTACTGACATCAACAACAGCCGCAAGTTTCGTTTATTAGTGAAGAACAAAACCACAGGACTGCAGTTCTTAGTAGATTCAGGTGCTGATGTTAGTCTCATTTGTGCGATTAATCACAAGGCAAAAGCAGATGATTTTAAATTATACGGTCAGCGAATGGAACTGAAATTCCTACTTTAATTATTTCATTTAATTAAAATTTTAACTTTAAATTTAGGACTTCCAATTTCAATTTATATTAGCTAAAGTTGATAAAGCTGTTATAGGAGCTGATTTTCTAAATAAATTTAAACTTTTAGTTGACATTCATAATAAGCGATTAATTGACGGAATAACTAACCTGTCTGTTCGAATTAAAGAAACAACGGTCTTTTTTGATCATGCCATTAGTACTCTACGTAAAAATTCTAAATATGCGAATTTATTACAACAATATCCAGATTTAGCAAAACCGAATTTATCAGTATCAACATTTAAGCATGGTTTTGAGCCTTAGATTAGAACTAAAGGAGAACCTGTTTATACCAGAGCTAGACAATTGGATCCCAAGAGATTAGAAGTAGCGAAACAGAAATTTCAGTATATGTTAGAAAATGATATTATTTGTCCCTCTAAATCACAACGGGCCAGTCCCCTTCATATGGTTCCGAAGAAAGATGGTTCCTTCCGACCGTGCGGGGATTATCGTCGTTTGAATGCACAAACAATACTAGATCGTTATCCTATATCCCGATAGAAGATTTCAACCATATTTTAAAAAATACTCGAACATTTTCTAAAATTTATTCGCATAAAACATATTTTCAGATTCCTATTAATGAAAATAATAAGCCCAAAAATGACATTATAACCCCTTTCGGGCTATATGAATTTAATATCATGAGTTTCGTGTTGCGTAACGCAACTTCTACCTTTCAGAGATTTACTAATGAGGTCTTTAGAGGACTAAAGTGTGTTTTTCCATATATTGATAATGCTTTGATTACGTCAAATAATGAAGACAAACAAAAATTATTTAAAATTAGTTTTTGGTCGATTGCAAAAATGTGGATTGAGGTTTAATATTTCTAAATATGTTTTTGGAGTTAATGAATTGGAATTTTTAGGCTTTTTTATTAAACTTGAGGCATCAAAACCTCCTCCTGACAAGGTTAAAGCTATTCTTAATATTAAATTGCTTGGCACTGTTCATCAACCACGAACCTTTCCCAGAATGGTTAATTTCTACCGTCGTTTTCTGAAAAACGCCGCTAGTACTCAAGCTGTTTTACCCAACTACCTAAAAGGCGTAAATAAAAGAGATAATCAGAAAATAACTTAGACGGATGAGGCCATTGGGAAATTTGAAAAATCTAAACAAGCTACAGCAGATGTTTCAGACTTACCTTTTCGTTGTGCACACATGCTTCGGATTCGGTAGTCTGTTCAGTTTTAGAACAATTTGAAAATGGTAGCTGGAAACCGATGGAATTTTTTTCCAGGAAACTTAAAGGTACGCAGCAAAATTACAGTACATATAATCATGAACTTCTCGCAATTTATCTTTTCCATTAAATATTTCAAACATTTGTCAGAAGGACGAAAATTCATAGTGTATGCTGACCACAAGCCCTTAATCTATGCATTTTCAGAAAACCAGATAATGCATCTCTAAGACAAATTTCGGAATTTCGGAATTCATAACAGATATTATTGCATTTCGAAATTTATAACAGATATTATGTACATTACAGGAGAAAATAACGTAGTAGAGGATACATTATCCAGAACCGAAGACATCTTCTTAATTAATTATGACGAAATTGCCAAAGAACAAGAGCTAGATGATGAATTTAAGACACTGCAGAAATCTACAAATTTGACTTTGTTCAGAAATCTAAAAATTTGACTTGTAAACAGTTTTCCCTTCAATCTGGAAAAAAATTATGGTGTGATACTTCAACATAGTATGTTAGACCCTATATACCTAAGAGTTATCGTATGAACATATTTCATCAGTTTCACGGATTATCCCATGCTGAAATCAATTAAACAATACAATTAATCTTTTCAAAATTTATTTGGTCAAATATCAAAAATAATGTTCAGTATTGGGCGAAATCTTGTATTCCTTGTCAAAAATCTAAAATATCCAGGAAAACGAAATCAATAATTGGCGAATATCAAAAGCCATCAGAAAGATTTCGAGAAGTACACATTGATCTTGTTCCGCTCTTGATCTTATTCCGCTCGAAAATATCTCGGCAGAAACTGTAGCGAAAGCTTTCTATAGCAATTGGATAGCAAGATTTGCAATACCCTTGCATCTAATAACTGATCGAGAAACTCAATTTTCATCTGAAATATTTCAAACCCTCTCAAGAATCTGCGATATTCAGCTTTCACACACTACAGCCTATCACCCGCAGGGCAAAGGCAAGGTAAGACGGCTCCACAGATCAATAAAGGCTGCTTTAAGAGCCCATAATAATAAAATTTGGAGTGAAACATTACCAACGGTTCTTTTAGGCCTACAAACGGCAATCCACAACGATTATAACAATACAATGGAGGAAATGGTATATAGAGAAAATATTAAACTTCCTGGAAAATTCTTCGACGAGAAAACACGTCACACACCACCCGGAACTTTTATACATGAATTACAAAAGTATATGTCATTAATTCGGCCGATGGAAGTACAGCAGAAAGGTATCCCTAAACTATTTGTACATAAAGATTTACAATCAACTTCTCACGATTTTCTTCTGATTGACAGAGTTCGGAAGCAACTTGAACCCCTATATGAAGGTCCGTATTTCGTTATCAATCGTTCATCAAAATATTTTACTCTCAGGATAAAGAATAAAGAAGTAACCGTATCGATAGACAGATTGAAGCCAGCATATATTCTAACCTTGGATAAGAAAAATCTACGACTCCAGGTTGTGTAAACAATGCGCCTGCGCAGATTGAAATTCAAACCAAAACAACTGTGGCTCAACCTAAAATCAAATCAGCTTTAAGACAATCCCGAAATGGCAGAATTCTTAAGACACCGTTGCGATTCAAAAACTGATATTTTATTTATACGTTAATTTTGTTATTATTTTTATGATATGAACCATTACTTCTCCCAATCTTTCTAACGAGACGTTCGTTACTGGAAAGGGAGTGAATATGACGGCATAAAATGTAAATAATTAGTTTGAAAGTAACTTACAAATATTTTAATAATTATAAATGCTTACTTTGCACATCATTGTATTATCGTTTTGGCAACAGTTTTTATCTTTGGAAACCAATTTGTTAAAATAACAGAAAATGAGTTTTTGACTACAGAGTTGATGAATAAAATTGTATTTGTTGTTGATATGGTAATCTTTATATTTTTTGTAGTTCATTCAAAAATCTTTGGAATAGTAAAATTTTGTCTGCATCTTATTATGTTTTATCACGTGAGGATTCATAACAGGTGTATTTGTAAGCGCTTCTATCTTATAACAGTAACTGCGAAAAACAAATGTCTCTAACTTATGCCATTTAAAAATTAATCCTTCTTACATTATTAACCAACGCTTATAACGCAGGTACTTATATAAGACTTCAGTAAATAATATTTAAAAAACTGGCAAGCAAAATTTTAAACAGCTAATAGAGATGAAGTAGAATGAAAACTAAGTCATTTACCAACTGGGCTTTAATCTTGTCACATTTCTTCTCTCGTTTCTCTGCCTTGCAAGCGTGCTGTACCATTTTTTCTTCAAGTATTCGCAAAAGATTAAACGTACCAATGTAAATATTCAAGAAAGACTGGCTTTTTGCTCTAAATTATCTGTGGTTCCATTAAAAATACGATGTCAACGAAAAATAAGGTATCCAACTGGTTTCAATTGCTGCTTAATTTCCCTGGTCGAAGCTCCGTCACTCCGTCATCATGCTTTCCGACGCTTTAAGGTCTAAATAGTAATATAATATATATATATATATGTGTGTGTGTGGGTGTGTAAAATTTTAAAATGAAATAATGAACTAAGTGATTACTTTTTAAAATACTGATATAAAAAATCCCCTTTTACATTTTTTATTTCGGAAAAAAATCTCTCTCTCTCTGTATATATATGTATATAAATATGCTTGACATAGACGTACACAGCTTGATGGACTCAGAGCGCCAAGCGGCAAGCGAGTTGACATAACAGAAGCAAGAGGCATAGAACGTATCCAAAATTAAATCCTCGAACTTAATGACTTAGTTTTGTTTTAACTTCATTTTGATGGGTTAATTTTATGTTCCCAAATTTTAAATTATTTTTGGATGAAGCGTCAAGTAAGTTTCTGCGTCATTAGCACTGTGCATGTGTAGGAACCATATAAGAATGATTAGCTTTAAAAATGACGCAGTTTACAGTGATTTGTTGTAAGCAAGTACAATTTTTACGGCAGATAGAAGTGAAAAAAGAAATTTAAATAGATAGTTAAGAGGCTATTGGCAACTACTATGCAACTTAAATTTCATGCTATTCTAACATTTTATTCTATATCCTACATCTTAAAACTATTTATTTTAGCTTGCTTAACATCATCACATCTCCCCATTTCTTCTCATTTATTAGTTTTTACTTCAGCATCGGCTCCTAAGAATTGATTCCTTCAAAGCTGAAGAGATCCAACTGAAAAACATTAGCATTAACTACTAGAACACACACACCAATAAATAAATAAATAAACAAAACACTGAAAAATGAGAGAAAGTATATCGGTATCACATTATTCAGTTTTGCGATATCCCACAACTGTTATTGTGTATGCAACAATATATGTATATTTTATGTGCGATGCGAGGGCCACATTGCATTTCTTTTGGACGGAAACCGCAGTATTCTGCAGATTTTAAGCACAAACACTAGTGTTGTACAATATATTATCTATTGAAAAACATGTCTGCTCTGCCTTTTGTTTCTTTTAATGCAAAATGTTTTGCAAGCCGACTATATGAAGATAGGGCAACCAGACTCTTTTTTTTTCTGGCAAGAGCAAAAGCAGCCGTCACGAACCAGGAATCGTATGAAGAACGTCTGGGAAGGAATTGGCCATAAGGAACTCATTTCCTTGAATGAAGAGAATGAGAAGCTTCTGTTAAAACCTTAGGAAGTAGGAGTAAACTTTTCTTCCCGTCACTACTGTTTGTCCATTCATTTTGCTGCTTTCCGGGAACTAACACAAGCAGAAACTTAAAAAAAGAGGCCGAGTTCTCTGAGTGGAGCTCTGAGTGGAATCAACCAAATAGCTGGCCACAAAGCCTAATAAAATTGATACAGAACCTTTCAGATCATCCGTGAAAGACAATTTTTATTCTTATGACCTGCAAGGGAAGCAAGGCTGGATGTATTATTAGATAATAAAGTGGGTTTGATTGACAGATCTTTGATGTGTTTGAGGGCTCCTAGTACACAGAACAAATCTGCTAATAACAACAAGTTTTTCTTTCTGAGACATCGATTCCATGCGTTTTGTCTACTTTCCATGAAAATGCTACAATCATTGCCAATGCCCATTTCACTTAGAGTCAGTCATCTGTGTAATATATGGTACCCATTTTTAAGGTAAGAGCTATAAAAGATAGTAAGTGGTATCGATGGCTTCCTAATATGTCTTACATGGATATTTAATTTCCATAACTATATGATTTAATCCCTCATCATAAATTATTTTCGTAAAAATTATTGTCATAAGTACTTCGAAAACTCCAAATATAAATTATTCTCTAACTATAAAGTATTTCTATTGCAAAGTATCTGTTGGACTTGTATGCACAATGTTTAGAAATCCAGATAAGTCATAAAGTAATTTACAAATTACTTTTATAGTAATTATTCAGCATGTCGCATCAAACGTATTTCCTTCTGAAAAATTCATTTAAATTTTTCATAATGCTGAATTGCAACACAAATTTTCTCCTCGAGGCATATTCCATCACATATATTTCTATGGAAGTAAACAAAATATATGTACAACTACGGTATTGTATTATTGTGTATGCAACAATATGTGTATATTTTATGTGCGATGCGAAGGCCATGGGCGGAAATTGCAGTATTCTGCAGATTTTAAGCACAAACACTAGTCTTGTACAATATATCATCTATTCAAAAACATGTCTGCTCTGCCTTTTGTTTCTTCTAATGAAAAATATTTTGCAAGCCGACTATATGAAGATAAGGCGACCAGAATCTTTTTTTCTGGCAAGAGCAAAAGCAGCCGTCACGAAGCAGGAATCTTATGAAGAACGTCTGGTAAGTCTTTTTTTAGTAAAGTTTTTTATATCCTCATTAGCTGCTTATGTCAAAATTTCTGCAATACCTTGATCTTTGTCAGTAGTATATGATAGGATATACGCTTGCCAACTCGTACTGTTAAGAGATTTCGAATTAGTTTTAATGTGAATGAAAATAAGTCGGTTTAATATCAGCACTAAATTTGGTTATTTTTTTAGATTTCGAAGAACATAATTCCGCGGCTCATAGAAAACGCTTATAACAAAGATACATTGATACGCTACGCTTTGACACTTTTCATATAACTTTTAACGTGCATGATAAAAATTGTTACGTGTTTCATATATAACTGAAATACATTTTATTTGCCTCTAATTGCTTTAAGTTCTGTATTAACTGCAGACCTCATACTATAGTGTTTATCAGTGTTAGCTCTTTGACGTGTATGGAGTTTTATTACTCACAGACAATGTCTTAAGGGAAGTTTGAATTTATGGTTTAAGAAAAAATTAACTTCGGTTATCACAGATTTTAGTAACAATGAGTAACATTTATCAAAGTTGACTCATGTCGTAATTTTGGAATTTAAAATCTTAGCAAGGTCGTTAATCTTTCTTTGCGATTACTTCAATTCTGGTGAGGAAATATATAGGGATATTATTTAAATTAACCAGTTATTAGGGTTTGGAACTTTTCTATAACCTCTCTTTTTTCCTCTCCAGAATGTAAATGAGAAAGATAGTATTTGAACTGAGTTTTTGCATTTTAAGACAAAGTGTACTTCTGGCTGCGCGCGCATGCTATGCTTAGTTCTTATAGCTCTGACAGTTGCAATTATTCGGCTTTGCGTTATATCGTTGCCGACGCTTTGATTTTGACGCTCCGGCTAGAAATAATGAGCCAATTTAGAATCAAATTTAATCATATAATCTTTGATTACTGTTCCATGATTAACTGGAATTTGACTGTTCTGTTTAGTTACATCATTACAAACTGCGGCTGTTATTGTCAGCACAAGAACATGTATTTATTTTTTAAACCCTGTTTAAATAAAAGGCTGTTTAAAATTTCAAGGACTTTGTAGTTATTCCAGACATAGCGATTTTTCGCTTTACGTTTATTGGGATTATTGGAATAATTAACATTTTTAGATCAAGTAATATCTCATAGGTGTCATAAACGTTACAGAAATGCTATCTAAAACAAATTAATTAAAGTATGAAGAACGTATTCATTTAATGTAAAAATACATTGCATGTAGAAATTCATAACAAAAAGTTAACGGAACTTACTCTGATTTTTATTTATAATAGCGCGCTCTCGCCGCTTATAGGTGCTGGCTACTTACTAAGGCCGAAAATGTTTGTCTCTGTATTATGGAGGCACCTAATAGGTGGGCCACCGTTGCCTCCTATGAAGAGACGAACAAATTACATCCATGTCTTCTTTGGGATTTGAACCCGGGCGTTTTGGTATGGCAATCAGGGTTCCTAAATATTTTCCTGTTTGGGCGGAACTGATTTGGATTAAATAATAATAAAAATTAGTAAAATATTTCTCTAGAATAACTGTTAAGAAATTTAAGCATCAAAAATGTTTTCCCTCTCACCTGAGTCACTCTGAGTACAATAGCAAAGGATGCAATGAATGTGACATTTCCCTTAACAAAAAAATGAACGAAGAGCAAAATTAAAAATGAATTAGTTAAACAATAATTTAAAAATAAAAAATAGGCTTTGACATTAATCTCAGAACGTAAAATCCATTAGCAAATCTGAGTTTAAAATTCAGTTAGAAGTTTCATTTGTTAATTAAGGAGCAGCAATTATATTGCAGAAAAAAATTGAAAGACCGATGTTATAATATATTTTATGTAGTAACTGGAGATGCATGGTTAAAACAACTGCTCTCGGTTACTTTTTACTGATAAAATGTTGAAAATCTTTTATAATTAGAGATTAAAGAGCAGCAAATTAGAGCTGCTTTCAGAACGCAGTCGTTATGCATATTTAACTGTACACGTTTTTATATTCTCCTCATTATGAAACATTTTGTTCAGTTCAACAGGATTTCATGCAGACATTTAATTAAGTACAAAGCAATAAAGAGAAAAATTTTCTTTTCTTGTTTATTTTAATTTCGGAATTTTTAAGTATATTTTCCATTTGCGTGAATTTCGAGAATTTCCTTTGCTTTATTTGAACTTGGTTTTGTAAAATATTACGCGTAATGGAGTATATTATACGCAAAGTTTAGTTTAAACATATTTATTTGTATGAAATGTGTTTTGTGCTAAACGCTATTGAAAATATTATCATAACAGTCTCTATAAAGAATAAAAATGAGCTTATTAAAAGGCGGAAAATGTTTCAGTGATAGATATCATTACTCTTCTTTTTTTTCGAAACTGTGAAGAGATAAAGTGGCTCAAGTTATCAACGGTTATTTAAGTAATAAAATACCAATAAGTAAAAAACAATATTGAGTACAATTTTCATAACGCGATACTTGTTAAATTCCTTTCTTCATTGCAGAGTACGAAAGAACTAGTGAAGTGATATATTTTGACAGTCGCTTCTGCTTAAACGGTTTGTCGAATCTCTGAGTGTGTCAACTTAGTTTCTATCAGTGTTGAAGATCTTTATAAAAGCGTAATCAAGATGTGATTGTCCTGAATTCTGGAATGACGACACGTAATTTATCATCGACGCGCTGGTGATAAGAAAGCATAAAAAATGTGTGTATATAAAGGGATACCATAATTTGCAGTACTTGTAACTTACGTTTAATTCATGTTTGCATTTCTCGTAAGAAACTAGCTTCTAACACTATAAGATATATAGTTTAATTTTTGTTATAATTTATTCAAGGTATAAATTTATTGAAGTGTGCATAAATTAATTTAGGTGAAAAGCGCTAGTTTTCAAGTTAAACACGCGACGGTAAAATAAAAAAAAATGGAAAAGTAAAGCTTTCATTAACACCAAATTACATATGAAGGCAGAAAATGGGTTGACATATGAAAGAAAACAAATATTATGTACCTAGATGAAACTAATATTTAATTTTCATATATTATATGAGGACATCATATTTCGATCATTAACAAATTGACGTTTAAAGCTACAAACAAACAAACAAAACTCTCATTAATAAATACGTAACCACTCCGGACCTTTCCACAAACTTAACAGCTTTCAATGAGTTGACTAAACATCATAGTTCCTAGCAATGGTCAGTCCTCCTTAAGAGCAGTTTTCAGCTTTCCGAAATCGGATGGCGGACGTAAACGTGCAGAGAGAGCACGCACGAGGACATCCCAAAAAATTTAATGGGATACTTGTTGAAAGAATCCAGTGAAAACTCCACGCTATTACTTTCTATGCACTATGTCGTTAACTGTGTCAGTTCTATGGGGACTAGCACAAAAAGGAAATCAGGGACAACTGTGGTAGCGTAATGTCTTATAATACGGTATAGAACTTCCCATCGATACCACGCAACCGCCAAATCACACTGAAATTCCAGCCTACATCATGATACAACCTCTAACGGCGTGGTGCTTGAAGATGTTATAGGCCTAATTCCATCTGTCTTGTTCTCTCCAGATCTTAACACGTTTATATCTGGTTTTAAGAAAAATCTGAACTCGCCCGTCAATAGGCCGTTGCGCTAGAGTAAGGCAGTCCAACAGAGATGCTGACGAAACCTCTTTACTCTTACCCTTCTGTATTGAGAAGCTAGTGGAACACAGACAATCCGGCGTCCTTTCAGGTGAGATCTTCGCTGTGCAGTACTGGTAGATATTGTCTTACCAAGTGGCGCTGCAATCATAGATCTAACAGCTAAGGAAATCACTCATAGATACAGCTTGGCTGCTGTAACAATATAACAAACCTTCTGAAGGGGTAATAACCCTTATTCGAGCAGATACAGGTCCCCGAACAACTGTTTCACTTGTTTGAAATTGCTTCGTTATTAGCGAAATTATCAAACTATAACGCCAAAAAAAAATGAGCGACATCTCTGATTGACTGCTGTGCTTCAATGAGTCCGCCAGCAAGCCAGCGCTTATGACCTTCCATTCGTCTTCTTTCAGCCATAAAAAAACGAATACCATCAAAAAGTTTCTTACGAAAGTTCTAACACTTCGTATTGGCATTTACGTGAACCTCCTCAAACCGTTTCGAGTGCTGACGGTTTCAACGACTGCAAAACTAGCATATGTTCGAATAGTTTACCGTAATTAGCTGTCACATACGATATCTGCATACTGCTGTCTGCATCCGCAGCTATTTTTAGCCACTAGAATTTAGCTACATTTTTGAAAGTTGCTAATTTGAAATGCGTGCTTAACTTTTGAAAGCCAGTATTTTTATTGAATAGATACGAATTATTTGCACATAAACGAACTCGGACAACGAGCACTGTAGTGCCTCAGCAATGGGAAGCTTTCAGAGTGGCATGAACATTTAATTAAATCGTATACCTAAACTACTTTTGGTTAATAGAAATTTATAAGCCCATTAATATATATCAATTATATTTATTAGCTTTTATAAATTTACAATTTTTAATTTGTTTTACAAATTCGTTAATCAAAATTTAAACGAAAATCCAATTTAAAAATAATTCAGGTATATAAGCGTTTATGAGGGTAAATCAGGAATCAAAACCTGAATATTTTTTGGGTCTGCGCTGTTGTTATTAAAATTTTTCCACCTGTTAATTTCATAAAAACTCCATCAGCATGTTTCTATTTGGTAAATTTTACATACAGTTTTCTAAAATTTATTTACGTATGGACGTTATTAAAATTAGTAATAGAAATATCAGTAACTACTAGATTTTTAGATCAGAGTTCATAAGTAAATATGAAGCTCTACATTATCGCAAGATTTCTATTCTCAATGAAAATGCTTGCATTCGGAATGAAAGAGAAGCCTTATTCAATACATAACTAAATGGCGGACACGTGGTGATCATACTGCTGCCAACATTGAAACTGAAATTAAATTGTACTAAAACTGAAATCTACCAGTGAGAAAATATAGAATGACTTTCGGCTGGGTTCTATCACAAGATGATAAAAAAGTAGGTAGTTTGGCTAAGGAGAATGCCCTTAAAGATGCAGCAGACTTAGTGCTCTTTGTTTTGGAACTTGCTTCTAGGGCCAGGCTGATGACTCTTTCAGAAGGGCCTATTCGTTCAGAATTGGTACTTTTAAACATGACTTATATGCATGCAAACAGCTTAGTGCTGCCTTACATGAGACGAGCAGCAGAAATGTCCAACTTGTATTAGCTAGATTCTGCAGCAGCCAGCTATGTCAACGAAAATACCTTTCCGGTTACAAGGTTTATTTTCTATGATTTAAGTGCAACTCTTAACAGACCACTGCTTCGCATATCGTTTTGTGTACTGGCTGCCTTAAAGACCTAATTTACTCCAGACAGAAGATGATTTTGGATTATCTCAAGTCTTGCGAGTTCATGGACTTGATCTGAAGTTACTGCATGAAAAGTGAGACAAGTCACAACAACGCTTATTATTTTTTCTTGTTTATTTCCAGTTTCTGACTGTCTTCTGTAGGGCCTCCGACCCTTCGAGGTGCCGATATTAAACTTTGAACACTAAGGAATTTAATCTCTTTCATTTCATATACGTGTCAGTTTGAAAACGACAGTAGTTTCATTTTTCCAGTTTCAAGTCTTCGAGTCATTTTCTCTTTAAGAAAAATTTTATATGTGTCAAACTTCTCTCTGCCTGCGAAAATGTTTTGTGAATTTTGACTGACCGAGAACTGTTAGGTTAAATGATTAAATCAACGGTGTACTTGTGATGAAATCTGCATTTTCAACTATTTGTTATAATAAATGTTTCTTCAAATTTTGTGCTTATTTATTTTTAAGATTATTTTTTTTTCCTTTTAATCAGGTTTCATTTCAGGTTAAAATCATTCTTAATTTATTGTCAAAATTTGGCTAACTTTTCTAAATTTACTTTTCCCCAGTACTCGAATTATTTTTTAATAATTCACTTAATTTCTTTTTTAAGTTCGGAACTGTTTTTTAAGTCTAAATGATATTTATACTGAAATCATTCTGATTTAGTTTCACTAAGGATTGTAATCCAAATATCTCATTTTTAATGAGATACCTGAACCATACTCTAACAATTATTATAACAACTGATTGCAGTTGAAATCAGATGCACATTTTTGTTTGACAAATCTAAGTGTATAATTTTATTTTGAATTAGCAGTTCTTTTCAACTTCCCGCTTTTTTGAATATTTTTGAAATATAAATTTATTTACATATTTGAAATATTTTGAATACAGGACAATTTCTTTTGTTACATTTATTAATTTTACTTAAAAAGTGTTATTAGTTATGCATTAAGTCAATAATACTGTATTTTTAGGAAAGTATGTATACATTCCTAGGTAAAAATGTAATAAAAATCCTCTGTTCTGCAATATTTTCATAACTTTTGTATAAATAAAAGATGATCTTTGCCTGAACTAATTGAGATTCAATAAATAAAAAATTTCTAATTAATAATTAAATTCTTAAATAAATAGTGTTTATTTGTGATAAGATGTTTATATAAAGCACTATTCTGATGTATCATTCCAGGATATTTATGCTACAAATCTAACAGAAAATTATTATTACATTTTTATTAGCCATGAAATAAATTCTTCTAAAGTTTCTTAGTAATGTCTTCTTAAAATTCTCTTACAGCTGCGTAGGAAAAGGCTACAGTAGTTGCGCACTATACTATTTGTTTAATCATGTGAATGCTTAATGTATAATGTTCTGCTGCCATTGCGAACGCAAGGTAAAGCGGCTCCTGCAGATGAGGAGCTGACGTAGAACTTATGTAAGATTCAAAGTTGACTCTGATTTTCGAAATTATTCTTCTCGAAATTTTTAGAAAATAACATTCAGTTAACTTTTCCTTAGGATATGCGAAGTTCCGCTGCTGGAGGGTATTTAAAGTGTCTACATGTTAAAGTCTGACAATATGTGAACGGAAGTAAACAAAATTTCTTCTTTTAGATTTAATCACTTATTATCCTTTCTTAAATAACAAGCGTAAAATATTTAATACAATTACAGTTTTTTGAAAATTGCTAGTCTGAAGCCCTTTTAAATTAAAATATTCAAAGTATTGCATTAATAAAGTTCCATTTTGTTAAATTTCATTGGAAACTAAATGTAACGAAAAATAATCGCAAGCTAAAAAAAGCTAAACAGTGCAATATGGAATGATGCTCAGTTTTACGAACCTTATCGCTTTTAATGCTATAAGCGCCTCCACTGACGTAGCTATGGGGGATATTTGCCCCCAGCGCAGCATCCAGGAGGCGCCACAATGATGCTACGAAGTGCATTTTGGTAAACAGTTTAAACAGTAATGGGGCACGAAATGTTCAGTTGTTCCCGGGTACTGAAAACCGTAGTTACGCCTCTGATCTTTTTGAAATTCTAATCAAGAACATTTAATATTTAAATCTGTACATATCTCCTAAATGTTTTAATAAGAAAAAAATTCTAGCCTTTTGGAATAATACTTAAAAATATGCACTTTAAGGTGCTGCACAAATTTTTATACGTTATTCAAAGTGTCTTCAGAAAATTTATACAAGTTTTTTAAATAAAGAAGGAAAAATGTTTGAATTTAGTTTGCATTAAAGCTAAAATTTCGACTATAAAAGAAGAAAACAATAAAGCTTAATTAGAAGAACGATATTATCAAATACAAATCTAATTCAATTATTACCCCGCTAATATTTAAATAACTCGACAATCTCGCATAATTTGAGACATAGAAACAAACTACAGGGAAAAAAATCGGTGTCATTTCAGAAATGTCTGAATTTGTGTCAAAATTTGTATGTTAAAAATGTTATATACTATAAATCTAAAATATATTCTAAATCGCACTTTCTAGGAAAGCAAAACTCAGCCAATCTCTTTTTCGGGGGAGGCAAGGAACATCGACAGGTATTTTTTACTGAGTTTGTTTACTCTGTCGGAGCAATAAAATTTCTTAACAGAAGTATACAAAAAATGCAAGCTAGCATCGAATAAAGAGGCCCACCAACGGCCCGAGTTGTATAAGCCGCTGAACACTGGTACTTCTATACGAAATTTAAGTCTAGGTCAACGGGCTGTCTGCATGGGCGTTTCGTGGATTTTCTTATGTGTAACGTGTATACGTGCTAGTTTCCTTAAAAAATCATTCACGGGGTACTCCTCCCTTTCAGTGAAGTGCCTGATGACGAAGTGCGTGATAAACAAATAAATGTTACGCCTCTTTACACAAATGTTGCGATGGAACACAAAGTACTACCACGAATTCACCAGCAAAACACTTGAGGTAGTTTTTCTAAGCCCCTAAATCACTTTCATCCCTTGATGTTACCTTAAAGCTATAATCTGAGTTATTGTTTATAGCTTCAACTATCTGTGGAAAAATAAATAAGGAAGTAAGTAACTTAACTTTACTCTACCTCGTCATTTGTAAGTGCTAAATTAAAATATCACAAAATAGAAATAAGTCCCCTGGACTGTGCAGCAGTCAACTGGAACTCACAAATCAGCTAGATGTAATGCAAGTACTTGCAATCAATGGTACAACCCATTTAGATTGGACAACTTAATCTAAATCAAGACGAACTTATGATTTGGACTAATGTCCGGCAGCTCAGTTCATTTGAACAATGGCTTCTGAATGCGACGCAAAAGATTATGCAGCCAAATGTCTATTTACTTCGAGTCATAGGATTAAAATTTTTTCTCTCAGTTTATACTACATCGCTGCCAAATATATCTGAATAAATTTCTGGACTGAGCGAGTACGTGACGAAATATAAGAGACAAAGGGAAAGATATAAATTAAATTTTTAACTCTTAGTAAAACTCAAATGAAATGCCACATGCGTAAATACAATTTTAGATGACGCTTAGCATGGAACTTAAACCTCACAGATTCGTTGACGATAGAATGAATGCCTTACATATATATAATGTTTGCTGATTTCTTTGCACCTGCTGTCCACATGTGTGGTAATACCTGCAATTGATTAACATCAGGAAGTCAGGTAGTAAAAAATACATTGGATTTTCCTTCGGAAATGTTCCTACTGTTTGCCAATTTGAATTTCTGAAGTCAAAGACTGATTCAAGAGCAAGGAGTAAGTGGAATTAGAAATCAAACTCAAATTTTAATCCTCGATCTGCGGATCCTGTTCAAGCTTAGTACAGAACATTACTTCCTTTTCTGTCCACATATTTCTGTGAGGCTGAAGTTGCTCTGCATTGGGTTCTTTTAAACGTTTCTCCATGTATCACATAACTAGAAATCACAAAATAGTCACTTTAAAAAATATAAGTAATGGAATTTCAAAATACTTATGAACGTATGTGGAATATTATAAAGTACCATTTAAGTTTCTAACCAGTTATTTTATCTTAATTTATTTTCCTATCAAACTATATTTTTATTTCCCAGCCAGAATATAAATTTCCAGCGCGAGCGACATTCAAATGAGGTAGAAAGAAAACAGTACTTAATGGAAAGTTTCTGAGAGTAGAATCAGAGCGCGTTCTGCCTGCTGAAGGCCACATTGCTAATTTGATGTTCCCTTGAGAGAAGAATTTTGCGGAGTTGCGTTATTCTCGCTGTTACCTAAAGGTTTCTTGTCACGCCGACCCACTTGCGTGTTACTTTAATTGCGTAGCCATTATGCTAACTTAATTAAGTCAGCTCCTTTTTCTTTGATTTAAGATATAATTGCTGGCTATATTTTGTAAGCACGAGTGATGCCTTCTGCTAACTTGAGTTGAATAAAAGGGTCCTTTACACCCTTTAACAGTCTCTGTGGTACCTTACAAGACACAGTAATAATTCACGTAAAGTATTTACACGTTTCGTACATTTTATGCTTGCAAAGAAAACGAAACGTTACATTGTATTTATACAGGAAATGCACCACAATACATAAACAGTAATGAAATAGAGTGAATACCTCTTCCCGAAATAAGCGATATTCTAATTTCACTCCACTAGAATAAGAGTCCTTTACTAAGAGTCCTAATAAAGGGTTCTTTACCCCCTTTATCAGTCTCTGTGATACCTTACAGGACACAGTAATAATTCACGTAAAGTATTTACACGTTTCGTACATTTTATGCTTGCAAAGAAAACGAAACGTTACATCGTATTTTTACAGGAAATGCACCACAATACATAAACAGTAATGAGTATAGAGAGAATACTACTTCCCGAAATAAGCGATATTCTAATTGCACTCCAGGGAGTGAGGGATTTCTGATTTAATATTTGTCTAGAACTTTAAAAATGTTTCCTGCAACATATTTTTGCTTTTCGTGTTTTCCCACATATTTGAATGATTTTCAGTAATAATATAGTCAGTTTTTATTTAGTTCTTAAAATGAAATAACGTTGACTTATTTCTCTTTAGAAAAACTAATGTTTCCTCACCCGTTATTATAAATAAGCCTCTTCTATAGGAAAATGAAGCTTATATCACTATTTAAACATCGACGCAAATTTGAAAATAAACAGCAAGGTTAACGCTTTATTTCTTTCTCGTTGCCGCTATCGATATTGTTTTTAAGGTTCCTGATGTTTTAAAATATGTTTGCAGTCACCAGAGATTGAATAAAAGTGCAACACCTTCGTTTCTTACAAGAGCTATCATAAACTCAATGAATGCAACAAATATTGAGCATAAAGAAAAAACAATTGCATCCACTATCCTCTCAAGCTGCGCTGTTTTAACGTCGACCTGATATTCCCTTCCAATCGATCGAACAGAGTTCTCCAAGAAAGTTGCAACTTTTATTTAGAGGAAACCGGATATATCGATTCAAAGAGCACAGAAACAGTAAAATCATTTATTGGATTCGTCGAGCTGGCATTTAAATCGCTCAGGCATTCAATCTGACGGGACCAGATTTCCGTTCGAGATGCAATGGCGCTCAAGGACGTTTCAATAATTACGCTAAATCTTTTGAGATCTTGCCGTTTAGTACGATTATGCGATGCGTGGTTTTCGGAGCGAAGAGTGCATAGTTGTGATCTCGAAGTTGTAAATGAGGATATGAATTATTTTCCGTATGTGGCGCTATCGATTGGAATTATTTAAAAACAATATCAGCTTGGAAAGAATCAAAACGTTTACTTCTCGTCAAATGTTTTGTATATTTTAGCCCTAGATGAGAAGAATATACTAACATGTATGTTTCATTTCTAGTACAATATCCTAAATTTTAGCTATTTCAGATTTCAGTATGGTTACTGTCGATGTTAAAATTCAAGAAATGGAAAAATATTATATATAAAATTTTAGCTTTCTTTCTCGAAAGTTCCAGTTTCGTAAATTTTAACGACAATTAAGAATGGAAACTGTAGTATTTTTTTAGAACTCTAATGACATAAATGCTCCCTGGGTTTTAAATTGAGCTTATCCTTAGAGTTAGACATAGGGATTCCGAGGTTCCCATTTGATATTTATTATCTCTATATCCCTGACCTACAACCTAGAAATTTTTATTAACGCTATTTTGTTTTGCAGTTTGTATAATTTTCAGCCAGACAGCCAGTTCCGTAGACAGTAGATAGTAAGCCTGTAGAACAGCGCCAAGATTCCATTATTTTATATGAATATCTTCCACTAACGAATCATTTCATTCTTAAGAGTAATTCGAAAAGCGAGAGCTTGTGTAAAAGGGTATAATTTTAATTCAGCCTCTGCCTCCAACATAGCGCTGCCATAGTAATGGTACGCAACCAGACGATCTTTCCGTAGAAAAATGTTTACAATTTTAAATTATGAAAAAAAATAAACTTCTGTTTTAAAAACGTGAATATGTAATTCAGAGGTTTCGCAAAGCGAGTAACTATAAGTGAGTAACTATATACTATATTCTTTTCCTGACTACTAACAACCGAATTTCAGTCAATTCCGCATTCATTGTATTAAACCTTTATCGTAGTCTGATATTTTGGAAAATATAGTATTACAAACATCACCCATATTTTATAGCTGCAGTTTTATAAAATTATCAAAGTGCATTAATATTTTAATATTTATTATTTTTTCAATAACTCTTTCTTCATTATCTTATTAATTTTGCAATCTTTCTAAACTCAGGATACATGATTAAAATTTTACAAATTTGCAGATGGTTTGACTGCAAATGCTGTAAGGAACGGTGCAGCTATGATGTAAGATTTACTCTCAATAACAAATAGAATTTTCTACTTCGGAAGCATCAAAAATCTTTTCACTGCATTAAACGCTTTTATTCTAGAACATTTGAGCATATGTTCTAGAATAAACCAAATCTGAAATATATATGAATTACCAAATATGAAACACATTTTGTAACAAAGGTTTAAAATTTGCACACATATCTTAAGAATACCCCCCTTTTTATAGCTCTGTTTTGACTGAAAAAGAATGATTTCTTTAATGCTTATAATATTTATTTAAAAAAAGTAATATTCTTAAACAAGACAGTTTTACAGTTGCTAGCGAATCATGGGAGTTGAATACGAAACAAAAATGGATTAAAATTCTACGCTCACTCGCATCTGCGATTGATTTTAGTTTCGTTACTAGCGAGTCAGAAAACACTGCTAAAAATCCGACTACAATGTATTAAATTGCTTTATAATAATAATAATTTATTTCGAAAACTGAAAAACCTTCTGTTTTCAAAATTTATCCTTGTTTCTTTCTATTTATGTACAAAAAGAGTTAGTTCAACGTGTCTATCATTTATACATATTATATACTCATATACCAGTTGCAATGTTAGACCAGGTTGCTGCAATCTACGGCACATGTGACAAGTGAGGTACATGAAACTTTTTAGTAACACATTGATTGAAGTGAAATACAGTATGCAATTCATTAAAAAATTGAAATAGAATTGCAAATTGCGAAAACTGATTTAGAATGCTATCTGCTAATATTCCAGAAATAGCGAATTCCCAGAACAGGGAAAAATTCATATCTCTATATTAGGGTTTGCTTGTTTGAAAAAACATTATTCTATCTCTGCTTTCGGCTACTGAAAACAAATTTTCTCATTCGCGAAGATGCTTAAACTCTACTGAGAAACTGTTTAACACTTGCACATTAAGAAACTGCTTGAATTTAAAAGTGGCCAAATACACACTTGATATTGAACAATTAATTAAAGAAAAGTAAAAACAAGGATCGTATTAATTTATTAACAATTTAGATTATAGCTATAAGTGATTACTCGCCCTAAAAGTTTAGTAACTAAAATTATTGAGTTTGCAGGGTTCCTCACTTTTATTCTGTTAAATTAAGTGACAAGGAAACTAGTGAACTGCTAAACGAATAATCGCTTAAGTCCAAGGACAAAAACGTAAACTCAAGAAGGGTTAATTACCATTTATTTGCTCAAAATAAGATTAACAGTTGGCCCCTTTCTTTGAGCGTACAATAAAGCCTCCACTTGGGCTAAACTAAAAATGTAAGAAATAAGAACTAACTAATGACTAACTGGAGAGATTTAGCCGAAGCTAACACAGTTCTAAACTATTTGGCCCGTAATATTAAATTAGCCAGCGAACTATCAAAAGTCACATAATACGACCGCGCGTAGTAACAACTTAGAGAGACTTAGCCCAAAAGCAAACGCGAGTTACTTGGGAATCCTCATTCTGTCTGTCGAAATCAGTTGAACTTCACTTAAATATTCTCCCTCATTTGCATAACACGATTCTAAAAACTCATTCTGGTAGCGAGTTGTAAGTTGACGCTGGGTAAGACTTAAAAGATACATTAACTTAAAATAACTGTTATAAAATTAAAATATACCTTACAGTTTCATACAAAATTTCGTCCTGTTTCAGGAGATTCAAATTATGAGGGGATTTAACGTCGTATATGACAGACATTGTGATAATTGGAAATTTCGCCCAATAAAACGTGTAAGCAGACAGCATATAAAAGCAACATGATTGTGAGACTAATTCATTAGGAAAAAATTTCAAATGATTTAAAAAAAGGTTTGTTGCATGAGTTTGATAGATACAGTACTACTGCTCTAGCATGGCGAAACATTCGTCAAGTGTACTATGAGGATGCATTTGATGATAGCGCATGTTATCGCTGGTTTCAAAAATTCTGAAAATGGAGACAGAAGCTTTTTTCTCTTTCAGGGTATTCCCATATCTTTCCAGGAAATATATCGGTCCAAACGTTTCTTATTAAGTGTTAAAAATCAAGTAAGTAAATGTTTTTTCGCACCATAAGAAACGTAATTTTTCAGGAGTTAGTACACATAAAATGTATGAAGAGATAACATACTCTTCTAAATGTATTGTTTAAATAGAGTACTCTTAAATTCTTGCCTTAGAAGTGTGTTTTAGTATTTTATATCTTACATTATGAGGCTAAAAAAACAAATGGGAATGGCATTCTGCATTCTCTTTTGCGTCCAACAACGGCCGAGCGAATAACATCTCTAAACACTGGTAGTTAGACTTATGTTTAGTAGTAGTCATATGTAGTAGACTGGATGGAAGCCGTCGTGGATTTTTCTGCCTATAATAAAAGCTGGTTTCCTTCAGATAATCTTCTACGACGACAATTGTTCCAGTAGGTCCATAGCCTTGGTATGCTTATTATAACCTACACTCACCCGGGAGTCGACAGAATCTGCGAGGTACAGATCTCAGCTTATTGGCTAGGATCTGTACTAAGAAGTCTCGGGCACGGGGTTATACAAATTACGAACCTAGTGGTTCTAGAGGCCCCGGAAAGGTCATTTATCGGCTGGCCATTGGGTCTGGCATGTCTTAGAGCAGTTAGTTCTGGTAGCCCAGGGGTGACGCCTCGGCTTTGCTGGGTAATGGTTATGGTCTTCTGTGACGGACAGCCCGAGCGACTGGCAGGTAGTAATATAGATGACCAGTGTCGCCGTATGGCGGCTGGTGTCAATACCGTAGGTGTGGGAAAAGGGGTTGAACCCCTGGACCTGTTCTGAGGGTGGTTTGGCCACGTAGTGTAGTGCCAGCATATAGCTTGGCGGAACGTGTAATCCATTGACTATAGTTACCATAATTTAGTAAATAAATGTATTTTTAATGCATTTACAGTGAATGCAATACAATGCAGTAAATTCAGTTCAGTACAGTAAATCGAATACAATTTTCCATACACTTTTCAGCATTTACTTTGACAAATGTTTTAATAAATGTTGTTTTACGTATGGATGAAAATTTAACAACCAAGTGATTAGCGAACACTTTGGAATGCACTTCTGCAGCAGTGACGTTAAGTTCGGCAACAAAGTCTTCAAGAAAAGCAATCTGCTTCTCATAAACGAGATCTGCTACCGTTGTGATGCATATACTGCAGTTGGGGGTCTTTCATTTGAACAATTCTTGTAAATACCAAACACTGTTTCTTGTGAACATCAGTAATTAAAACGACGTTCGACGATATCAGGAAGAGTTACCAGTATTCAGTAGTCTTTAGCGGCTTAGCCACTTGCAGAACATCTTTTAAATATAATTATTTCTTACTTTCAAAATCATGACTCAAAATGGTAATTCAAGTAAAAAAAAAAAATTCAAAATTTATATTTTTAAGCACAAACGTCTTTACTGGGCGGCCACAAAACGAAACATTTATGCGATACAAAAACAAAATAAGTTGATTAAAAATTAAATAATAGAGAAAAATGAGTGCTTAGTTAATTTAATGGAAAAAATTGCATATTTAGTTACCTCCAGCTCTCCACATAGTATTCCTCACTTACGGAAAGAATGAAATCTTTAACATACTGCAACTCCGTGTAAATGACTGTTGCAAATGCACTTAAATAACTGTAGCGAATATCGAGTTTAGTCAGAGATGATGTTCTTGATGATGTTACCTGCCCGTTGTAATTAAATAACAGAATTTAACCGAAACAGCAAAAATATAATTGATATGTACCAGTATACTGCATTAATTTATGTCAGAAGAGGTGCTCTGTTAGTCTCAGTGAAAGCACTGTGAAACTGGCTGAACACAGATTGTTTACCGGAAAACTAATGAGATTCTTACACATGTTTTACCCTTCACCTTTCACTCCCAGCGTATATTCATAATTGCATACCACGAGAATATATCGCCTATATGAAATTTTTTCCATATGTATTGCTTGCAGAGATTCCATGCCCTTCACTGTTTTTATCTATCTTTTTATTTCTGGCGTATTTTAAGTAAGTCAAACGTATTAAGCAGCTTTATCACATCTTTGTGGAATAGGTAAGTTATCTACCGAAACAAAGCCACTATGCTAATCAGTCACTGAGATTCAGATTCAGACTGGATTCATAGATAGAGTTTAATGGCCCCATCTACTGAGCCGCTAATATAATATATATTTTGCACAATTTTTCAGACTTACTTCTTAAACATAGAGAACTCATAGAAGTTTAATATCCGGATCAATTTTGTTAGGTATGAAGCAGAAATGAGCAACCAAAAGTTTTAAATTTTCGATCAAGAGTGATAGCATAAACTGCCCCATTTAAATTAAAAAAGCAGTGCTTAAGATGACAAAGAAACTTTTATTTCGAAGTGCAATTTAGAGAATTTAAAGACGTATGTATTCTTAGAAAAAGATTGCCTGTGAAGCAATATAACGTATACAAACTGAACGATCCTGTAATTTCAGTTTAAAATAGTTTTGGTTTCATAATGAAAAAATAGAAAATTTAATTTCGAAAGCCTTGATTTCTTCATGTTCCTTTTCCATTCATCAGAGGAGATTACTAGATTCAATTACATATATTTGAGGATTGGTGATTACTTTAGTGTCATATTCAGTGAGTGTTGGGTTAAAATGGGTTTTTATCATTAGTACTGATTTTCGTAGTGGTTTTTAATTATATCTAACGACAATTCTCATTATGGGTACCCTGATCCGGCAAAACTAAAGTAAAGTAAGGAGAAAAAACAGCAAACTAGAATATAGCCCTGAAATAAATACTCGCATTTCAGAAATGCTACTTTTTTGAGTTTTTCAAAGTATTTATGACTTTACCTTGTGAAAATATCAAGAAAGGAGTTTTTTAAAACTATGACATCTAAAAACATCAATTATTAGTTATTCATCTTTGGGTAAGCATTTATTTAGAATAAGTTCTAATCATTACTAACGAAATTATGATATTGGTTAAGTACACCATCTAGAGATGAAAACAGCAGTAAATATATTCCCATTGGCTAGCAGGCTCGCTTTCTCCAAAAGCAGAATATTCTAGTTGGCGAGTTTCAAAAAAAATTGTCAGGTACATGAAAACATTTCATTCAGGAAGGAAAAAAAAGAGTATCGTTTATTTTGAAAGCGAAGCTTCCTACTACGTTGCAACATGAATAACTGACAGATATTATTATATATTTCTGAAAAAGTTACCTAAATATAGGCTTTTATCACATTGTCACTGAAACGAAACCTTAACATTGTTTAAGAGCAAACTAAGTTCATTTATAAAGATTTTATAGCATAAATTGTTACTAACAATCTATAAATCATCAAAAATATTACTAAGCGAGGTTTACCGAAATCAATTATTCTTTCTTTCAACATTTACAAAATATCATCGCCGATAATGCACGGAGAAAATATATCGCTCTAAGGACAGCGAAGGTTTCCAGAGTGCAATTTCTAACCTTTAAAGGCCGACGCTTTTTACAACTTCACATCTGTCTTGCTTACGGAAAAGTGCCTTAAGTGAACCGTGGGACACGCACCGCATGTTCGTCTTTTGGGGAACTTTGCAGTTTCCCTTCAGTATGAGCATTCATTCTTCAAAGGGGAACTTCGTTTCTGCTGAGCTTTGTGAGAGTTCGAGAGGATTCAGCCATTGAAAAGACGCCCGAAGAAGCTGGAGTTTACAGTATGAGAATCGCTCCACCTGTTCCTACAATGTGCAGAACTTCTGTCCGTTTCTATAGGAATGTTTCAGAGTGCCATGAACAATACGCAGAATTTACTTCAAAGACGAGTTTTATTCCTACAAATCCATAGTCGATAAAATATTAAATCTGCTTTTATTGGATATTTCGCTATTTGAACAAGATATTCAGCTCTTTAGAAAAGAAAGGCAGTAGATGGCCCTATCTCCATATCGAGTTATTAATATTTATTTACATTAACACTAGAGCTTAATAACTAATTGCAGTTGATTTAAACCTTCTAGTTCTAAATGTTTTAAGCTTTGGTGTAATACAAGTCCATTAAAAATTCAGGTGGATCTAAAACGGATTGCTCTGATTTGACGATTGGCCACAGTTCGAGGTATTAAGAAAGAAAATTACTTTTAACTTCCAAGATATTAATTTGTGCTGAAATCGTAATTAATGAATATCACTCAACATTAACTACTTATTTTTTGGTTTATTTCATATATTTATGGTTTCAACAGAGAAAAATGAAATTCATTTAAAAATACTGAAGGCAATAATTTTTTAGATATAATATGTTCATGCAAAATAACTGTGAAACAATGGTTGGTTTAGCACTGATATGAAACGACTTCGTGGGTCTTCTGACTATGGAAGCCATCTAACCGCAGACAGCATAGAGAGTCACATAATGTCCTTAAGCATGGAAATTAAGAAATTTCACCATGAATTAACTAGCAATTTATACTGAATAATCTTAATTAAATGCACTAACACCGTCTTTTACTGTATTTTGAGAGTAGGAGACAACGAAGCCATATGAGTATTTATTGGGTAAAACAAACAGTAAAGAAAAGTTAGGAATATTTTTAATACGCGTAAATAACGACTGCTGAAGAACCAAAATCAGATGCAGCGTTTGCTTAATAAGATGCAATTTTCTTGAAGAAATGAAAGATAATAAACCCTGCATATGTCTGGTAGGATTTTGCTAAGGCTTCTTATTTAAAAAATGTTCAGCTCAGTGCTTGTTTCATGCTTAGTTTAAAGAAACCTAAGTTAATTACAGTTTTAGTAAACAACTTTAGTTTAACCTTTTCACGCGGACTGTAGAGATTTTATGCATTGAAGCCATATCTATTCAGTCTATTCAAGGAGCAGAAAACAAACAGCCAGGACCTGCCAGTATCTGCTTTGCATTAAATAGATTAATTAAATTAAATAAAAAAGGTAATTAAAATTAATTTAATTGACAAAAGTTAATTAAATTTTAAATCTCCATAGTAAACTAAATTTCTTTGAGACTTGTTTAATGTAGTGAACATATGGAACGTATATGTTCCAGCCCCAGGAAATGGTTAAATTAATTACAAATGCTCCGAACTGATGGCGTCATATTTTGTCAAAATACAAACAGATGCCGTCTAGAAAGGTCAGGTCCGACTCTTTGGAGCTTAGTTGCTCTGACGCTGCATTGCGTGATTTTAATAACATTGATGAAGATATATATGCTCAAGTTTGCGACAATTATTTCTAGTTTTCGTTGTAACCATTACATGAGATAAATTTGAAACCATACCAAAATCATTCTGGATAAAATAGTAGGGCGAAGCACAAGTTACAATTACAGTTTGATAAATCTGATGTTCTTATATTCGGCAAGAATACAAATCATGGCAAGAATTTCACATATTGGACATTCGAGTCACCTATTCGGCAATAATACCAAACACGCTATCTTATTTTCTTATTTTTAAAATTAATGATGCACCGACAAAAGTTTGCAAACTAATTAAATACTTGGCAGTTATTTAAACTGTAAATTGTCTTAGTTCCCACATATTAAATACCTTAAGAATTAAACTTTTATAAGGCATTATAATTTATTATGAATAACATTAAAACGTGGGATATAACATAATACCTCTTGAAGATTGGTATCTGATGGTTACAGTACTAGTGAATTAATAAATTTTTCTATATTTCCCTCTTCGAATTGCCACAGTTTTCTTCAAATTTATTTTATTAAGATCCATCGCTGGCACAGCCTTTCATTAATCAAAGTTCCATTTATGCAAAATTTAATTACAGTTAAAATAATAGAACCAAAATATTGTATACACAAGTTATTGCAATCAACTACCACGCGAATGACTTATTGAACTTCTAAAACAGTTCTTAGATGTAAGAAGTTAGGGGATATGAAGAGTGCCAGTTAAACGTACAAAATCTTAATGTGTTAGGAGTTACTTTTGTATGATATGGGCACTGTAGATATCATTTAGTTGAAACTATTGCAAGGTGATTTAATTTTAAAAGTTATTAAGAAATGTAGTTATAAGGGAAATTTAGCTATATCAGTACAAACTGAATTTATTAGGAACGAAATTGAATACATAGTAGCTATAATATGTTTGAAAAATATTAAACATTTGTTCGTTTAAGCTTAAAGCTTAAAAAATTCCGCGCATTACTTTCCTGACTGTAATATTTAATACTGATGTTCAGGATATTTGTTATTTTGTAATGGATGACCCAATACCCATTAGTGCACAAAATTATTCTCAAATAACAATTCTAATTTTCAAAAGAGTCGAGGATGTTGTTTTCTGCGTTTTGTATAATTTCACTCAAGAAGAACAGCTGCATTAAATTTATTGAACGAAAGCGTTATAGTCATCAGGATATAGCTTTCATTTTAGCTTATTTCAATTTTTAATTAGACAGCAAAAAGCAATAAATTCAACTTGAGAACTAACCCTAACTCATAACCTAAATGATGCCTACAGAAGATGCATTATATCATTCCCACAAACCACAAGCTTTGAAAATAAATGGATTCTTTCAGTAGCATCAGCAGAAAACAAACATGTATGGGCAAATAACATCTGCTGGAACACATAGGCGCTTCAGAAGTATCCAGAAACGTATTAAAAATAGCTCTTGGAATCTCCAATCGACTAAATAACTTGATGGCATCTTGATATAGCTAAGGGCAGTGAAACGAAATGCCATAAACTTGAAAAATGCATAATATGCATATTTCTTCAAAATAGTGGTACATCAGTGAAAAAATTAGAATCACTAGCAGCACTTAAACAGGCTGATAAGCACTATCTCCAAGTGGTTCCTTATCTCCAAGTGACACTGGTTCTCGGCGTACCTGTGTCTGGAGAGAACCTGGTACAAGATACCAACCCTCCCTCATCAAGAAAAAAGATCATTTCGGTGGTGAAGGTTTGAGCAAGCCGCACACTATTGCATTGTTGGATGGCTGCACACTATTGCATCTGGTTGACAAAGACCTCCCTGGTTGCAATGAGTTATAGACCGGAGATCTTAGAGCTCTATGTTCGACTTTTCAGTGTCGCGGTGTACGGCATTTAAGTAACCTGTGTGAAGTTTCTCAGCAAGTCTTGGTCATGAAATTTCGGCTGATAATTTTAGCGTACATATATTGCTAAATATTTGTTCATTGTTAAATCTTTTAAGATTGAGAGTGATACGATTGTATTAATATAATAATAAACCATACCCTTAAATTATCTATTTTATTTCGGTACCCTAGATGAAAAAGGTAACTGCAAATATTTAATGCCCAGTAATTAGTTTGCTCAAAATAATTTGCATACAATTTAAACAATTTAAGAAAAAAAAACTTATTTTTGAGCAATACTTAACAGCATTAATATTACACATTCAAGTTCATGAATACAAGTTCTTAAGTATTAATGCAATAATTCTGTGATCATTTCTGAGAGGACGATACAGAAGGATAAGTTTTAAAACATGTTTTTTAAAAAAAATCGTTTAACTGTAGCGGCCATTAATGTCAAACCACTTTGTACAATCTTATATTATTGGAATTTGAAAACACTTAAATTAAAAACGAAGAGTTCGTGAAATATAATTTCATTTTTTTAAGGCGATGGTTTTGACATAGGAAAAAAATATTGATTTTTATTCGTAACTTTCTCATTAGTTTGGAAAGGCCATTTATCGAATGAAACAAAGATGGAAGGCAGTTATTAACTGCGCTCATGAGAGCAATTATCCCAATAAGCCAAACAGTTTAACCAGAAATTTGATTTGCGATTCTAGTTTTTATTTTCTCTTTACAATTTTTTCTTTGATTATGGAGCAACGAAGAAGTGTTTTCAGATGGCAGAGCTTCATTTGTAAAAATGAAATATATGAAACTCGTTCAAATAACTATCTTTCCATCAGTTTATTACGATTTGGTAATTAAACTTCACTCGAAGGGCTAAGTATAAACCCTTTATAATTTTAAAAGGAAAAATCCAGTTTGCAAGACTATTTGGTTCTAGCAATTCTCCACCCATTTCTATTCTTTTCTTTTCCTTTTTTTGAAATTAATTTCATTTTATTTATTTTTTTTTCATTTGGTTTTAAGAATCCACTCATCACCTTTTTGTCATAAAAAATCTACTAATGGAATTGAGATAAATGAAAAGAAATGATTAAACGCTCTTCAAATTGCTTTAAAGTTTACAACGCCGCTCGACTAAGATTATGAAGAAAAAGCAAAAGGGAAAGGGGCAAAATTTATTAGCTCTGACAGCTCAGTGATCATAAGCCATCAACGGCGAAAAGCTAACTGGTTTAAGGCTCGACTCCTACCAGAAGAAAATCTTTGAAAGATTTAAATACAAATAAAATGATACGGGAAAGCCATGTACGATGTATTTAAAAGAGTACTGGAGTCTTTTGTTTTTCAAAACATTGTTGCACCAACTTCAATAACTTACTATTGCCATTTGACGTCAGTTATCAAATACATTTGCCAACACAGCAGAGTAGTAACTGGATTCCAATAAACACGAGAATTAAAAAAATGTTAAAATATTCGAGAGGTAGATATATTTAGTCATGTAACGATAGATCGTCGAAAAATATGCAATGCCCTAGTCGGAATTCGAACTTCCGATATCCCTAATACGCTGTGAGCTTGTTTCCAATTAACTACGAAGGCATGCGGAAAGGAGGGAGAAAATACCTTATAATAGATCAGTTTACATATACGTGTGTAAGGTTTTACTTAAATTAAAGCAGTAATCCAATTTTTCTGTCTATTCTGTAACTTCTGCTCTCGCTTCTACAAGAATACATATTAATTAAATTCATAAATAGGTTTCATGTTTCAAAGTTAAAGGTATCGTAGTTGGCAGTGTTCCTGTGTTTTGCATTTTCAGTTGCTGCAATACAGCTTGCTGGTATAACCTAATCGCTAATTGCGATTTCTTTGCAAATAGGTGTGAGCAAAGGTTTAGGATAGGCTTTATTAATTTTGTTCTTTACTTATGAGTGAACATGAACGTGTGTTTGTTGACTCGCAAGTAAGCGGAGTTTGTTCTTCTTAAGAATGAATACCTTTTCTTAAATTTTTACTTTAGTGCTTCTAGTTAAGAAGTTAGACAGCAAAAATAGTCGCCCGAGGGTCTATTACGGTTACTTTGGTTAGTTGGTAGTTTAAATTAATAGCGTTAACTATCATTAATATATAGTTATCTATGAAGAATTATCTTTTTCATATTTGGAAGTATTCAAGATTATGGAAGGAGTTAGGAGTCCTTTTGATGTACTCTTAGAGCCTATAAATTTAGCCTGAGGACATTGAATTTGTACTCAAAAGTTGAAATACAAATGACAGCTAAAAAGCAGAGCCTTTGTTAATCAATGATCCTAAACGTAAGCTCGAATCTAACTGCTTTTTGACATAATATACAATGTTTTTTTTACAACTAGTTCTTTTTAAGTTTGATGTTTCTGCTTGAAATCACATATTATACGCATTTATAGCGTACAACAATTTTGCCAAGTGTCGGTGAACCTATTTTATGCTTATCTTTTAAATATTCAATTAACTCGACCTTTTAACTGAGCACTGCATATCAAATATTTTTTAATTTTTTCGTCTGGTATTTAAGATCGTAACAAAACATTTTTACTCATTTAAAGGATGCATTCTTATCGTTTTTCTCAGCAACAGCAATTATAATAAACTACAATTGTGTGAATTACATCTGTCTGCGGAAAGTTTAATAATTCTGAAAATGCAGGAAATGTTGAGGCACTTGAGGAAAATTTGATTTCTGAAATTCACTTGAGGAGAAAAATGATCCTTAAAACTTCCTGTAAAACCTTTCAAAGTGATTAAAAATATCCCCTCCAACAGACAGCTTCGAAACCTGGTAACTACCGCACAACCATTAACTACTGATATGCACCTGCGCGAAAGACGAGACGTATTTATGACATTTTTAGGACAACAGTCCGATTAGAGAAAGGGTAAGGGTTGAATCACTCTTATCTCGTGAATTGTGTCGTTTCAACTAGCTTAGAATTAATTTAATCGGAGAAACACAAGGATTTAAGCAATGAATAACTCACTAAGTTTGTATGAAGACATCGATTCTGGTTTTGTCAATGCAGCGGATCTGTGTTGCCAAATATTAATAAATTTACTTATTCTTGGTAATTTGTAAATTTTGTAATTAAGGTCGTAGTGTAGCTTTAGAATCCAAAATACTCAAAATACATTATTATTATTATATGAGGGTAAGGCGAGATTTCATAATAATAACGTTTATAAACTTATGGTAAATCTGTCCCTCTTGCTTCCAGCACTCACTCACACCAGGAAAACATTCAGCATGGATGTGTAAAGAAAGAGAATGACTAGAGTTACCCGAGAATCGACTTAAATTGTGATTGCCAGCTAGCTAATATTACCGCTAAGTAAAAGATAGTATTTTCGAGGCGTTACTAGATTCTAAGTCGCTACTTTTGTACTTAAGTATAAACTTTTATTGAATAAGACAATTTCTGAATACTGAGAAATCACTGAATTTTGAGGCAAGAATACCAGTTTGCATATTATTGGAATGCGAGAAACTTTAATTTTGTTTTGCTGATATTTTGATTGACTTACATATATTTCTATTAACTAAAATTGGAATTGCTTCTTCTTGAGGTTTGAACAGACACTGGTTAATAAATTATGCTTATTATTAATCTGAATTTGAATTGCATTACTTTGTTATCGACAGAGAAATCTCGTGTTCAAACTTAGTAAATGGCTAGCTGATAACATTATGATGCTCACTTAATATAGACAATAAAACTTTTCTATGAGTTCCCTTCCCAAACAGTGGTGGTCATGGCACGTGTGAACAGTACTTAATTATCTTATTTCAGTTTGTAAGGTTTATCCTAATTTAATAACAGTTATTTTAAATTTATGTATCTTTCCTATCACTTATAGTTTCAGCTTATAATTTCCTACCAGAATGTATTTTCAGATACGCGGGTAATGCAAATGAGTACAAGTAGTATTAAGTCGATGTTTCACCGACTTCGTTAGAGAGTCCGAGTTCCTGACTAGCGCACGTTTGTTTACGTTTTGGCTACGTCTCTCTAAGCTGTTGCTACGCTTGGCCGTGCTTTAGGCCCTTGTTTGGCTTCGCCGACTTGATTAAAATTTAAGGGACAACTACTTAGAATCTTGATAGCTTTGGCTACATCTTTCAGTTAGCTTTAGTTAAGCTTTGTTAAGTTTAATTTCATATTTATTTAAGTTCAAGCCCAAGTGGAGTCTGTGCTGTACGTTCCGAGTTAGGAACTGATTGTATCATATTTATTCTGAGAAATAAAGGGTAGCTAACCCTTCTTCGTCTCTGTTCACACACTTAAGCGATTATTGGCTTATTAGTGTTTATGGTGTTTCAAGGATTGAATACTGAATTAAATAAGTAAAATTCCACAAGCTGTTATATTAAAATTGGTCCGAATAAAAATGTATTTGCTTTAAATGAAAATGAAAATCTGATTTTTTACTACTTATTCTCCATAATTAAACAGAATCCATTACCGCGTGAGAGACGTCGCTGGATCAAATACGAATAGTAAATTTTAATCGTCGAAGTTCGTAAAACTTTATAAATTTATTTTATGTTTCATTACTTTTCCGAAAGAGACTGCATTGCGCTACTATTGCGGTTTAATCCAGGGTATTTTTCAGAAAGCATTTCTTCCAAAGCCCATTTCCCTAAGGATAACAATTTCGATGGCAGTGAGGGAAAGCTCGACTCCAAAGTTAAGCTGCCGGTTGAGAGCTTTAGTCTTTTAACCTAAGAGGAAACTTCAAAGATCATTATAGGACGGTACCGCCTAATTCCTCCTTTCGCTTCTGGTGTTGCGAAAGAGTAACTTCTGGATGCAGATGGTTGCTACCTTTTTTAACTTTAATCCCCAGAAGACAGCATGAAAGTGCCCCAAGAGCTAAATGAAATCCTGGTCTAGATTAACCATCCGTAAAATCGTAGTTGCAAACATGGGACTAATTTCTAAGTTGCGTAAGAGATCGAAAATGATGCCCTAAGGTATCGTTTCGAAAAGCACTTAAAATAATGCTCATACGCCCTCTCCAAAGCCACTTGACGACAGTTTTCATCTATTAACAGATCATCGTCCTGTGAGGTGGAACACATAAAATGTTCTTAGCCTCAGGTAATACGTAATTTTAAACTCCAGAAAGAACAAATAAACTGAAAACACGCTGCAACCCCCCAGCTTACAATATTCATTTGGACAACTCTATCTATGTAGATATTATATATCTCTTTATCTCTGCAGCAGTAAACATTGGATTCCATTAGCAGAAAAGTAATTTTGTTTATTTCAATTCTGCCCAGAGTAATAAAAACACAACGGAATCATTTCCATAGTTTTAGTAGAAAAATGAAATGTTACATATTAGAGGAAAAGAAAGTAAACAATTTTGTTAAGATCACTCCATTTTTATGATGTTAGATTTCAAAAAGGATACGGAATTTATATTGCTTTCTATGTATTCTACGCCAGCATGCCGCAGAAATTTACGAGCTCCTTAGAGAAACATATTAACTTGAACAATTACAAAAATGTCAGTAACATTTAATTCACAGCTCATATGCATGACAGTAACGAAATTTAAGAAAGTATGCGCAAAAACAATAACTACCACTTTTATTTGATACAAATGAATACTTATATAGGAGTTGGACCAACAAAAATGCAAAAATTGTAATTTTTGTTCAGGAGTGTCGATCTTCAGCTGTTATTACAGTTTCGGGAACAATATCCAGAAGAGTCTATCAATGTCCAGGAGAAGTCCTTAGTAGAGACATTAAGATCTTTTTTAAAAAGCAGGAGGTGTGAAAAAGGAGCAATGCCCTAGCCGGGACTCGAACCACGGAACTCTCGCCGAGTGTACTGACGCCGAGTGTACGCGCCGAGTGTACTGACACTACACAAGGAAGGTATGCTAAGGCGGCGGGAGAAATACCTTATATCGTTTATAAGGTATTTCTCCCACCTTGTTTGCTCATTTCTCATCTCTCTTGCTTTCAGAAAACTACCTAATGCCTCTACACTGGAGCCCGAACTAAAAAGGTGGTGGATGATGTTTCTCCACCACCGAGATTTGGCGACTGGGTCCCTGAACCCTAGTCGACCCTTAAATGGGAGAGTATATAAGGTATTTCTTCCACCTTCTTTGCATGCCTTCGTGGTGTAGTGGTCAGCAAGCTGGGCGCGTATTCCAGAGGTCCGTGGTTCGAATCCCGGCGAAGGAGTTGCTCATTATTCCTTTTGCTTGCTTTCAAAATATACCTAATGTCTCTACACGTTTACCCAATTCGTTGAGGTGGCGGGCGATCGGATGGATACAGATGGGTATGTCACAAGCTGATGCTGCTAGATGTCTTAATGTCTCTCGTAGTATAGTCCACCGACTATGGAATCAGCTTGAATCCGAGGGTTCTGTGTCTAGAAGCACATTCTAGGCAGACCGAGAGTTACAAGATCTGCTGGAGACTATTATTTAGCTTTTTCGGCCCGAAGGAGGAGTAACATTACTATGTCTCAGTTCATGGCAGATCATTTAGTGGTAAAAGGAACAATAATCTCAGTTACTGCAATACGCAGACGCCTGCACATACAAGTCTGCATGCAAGACGACTAATTGTCTGTGTTCCCTTTACCCGAGGACACAGAGTTGCCCGTTTATGTTGGGATTTTATAGCAAGTCTCCTGGATCAGTCAACAATGGGCGTCTGTCCTCTTCGAAGACGAGTCCAGGTTCTCATTGGAGAGTGATTCAGATCGTCAGCTGATCTGGAGGAAAAAAAGCACTAGACATAACCAATCCCACATTGTGGAAAGACAGAGTTACAGATGTGGTGGATCAATGGTTTGGGCTGGGATCTCTCTCGGTGGTCACACAGACCTGCATGTGTTCCATGGAGGAACTTTGACCGGTGTCAGATAGCTAGACGAGATTCTTGATCAATATGTCTGGCCATATCCGCTGCTATTGGTCCTGGATTTCTTCTGATGGTCGACAATACGCGACCGCACTCAGCTCGGGTTGCTGAAGAATATCTTCAGAGTCACGGTATGGAGCGCATGGAATAACCAGCTCAATCCACAGACCTGAATTCGTTAGAGCATCTTTGGGACTACCTTGGAAGACAGGTTGCTGCTTTACGTTCTACTCCAAGGTCGCTAGATGAGGTTGAACAAGGATTACTCAGTGTCTGGTCCTTGCTTCCTAATTAACTGACCGACTATTTTATTAACAGCAAGTAACGTCGCCAATGTACTGTAGCTGGGGGGGTGGGCACATTTTCCTTATTAGAACCCATTTTTGTAAAGTTACCACCCCATTTTTCCTCAAAAAACTGCAATATACCGTTTCTCCAAGACTGGATTTCTCTGCCAAGAATGGAATTTTTTGTTGTAATTCGTGTTTGTGTTGAACTTTAGAAACATTCTATGTAGCATTCATTAAAGAACTGTTTAGTGAACATGTTCTGTAAATTTCTTTTTTCTATATTGCTTCATTCTCAAATTAGACACAAAAACGTGCTATTCCTTAACTTCTGGAGGACAGTGTGTCAGGACTGAGTGTTCTGTGAGTATTTTTGGCAAACATTTTGAAGTAACTCCTTAACGTCCTGATCTGGAACAGGGAGCTGAAATCAGCTGTGTTCTGCTGTAGATACTGTGCTGAAGAATAACTGCACTTGAAGGGGATTTAAAATCCTCTTCTATTAAATCAATATTATTTACACACTTCCCAACTCGGGAGGGATACAGAAAGTAAAAGACCACACTTGGGCCTAACTTAACAATCAGATAAATTTAAACTAAGCTAAATATAAATTTAAGTAAATCCTTGCTCACAGAGCTAAATCGAGGAGTTGGCCTCTAACTAAATGGTGCGTAGCAAGAAATACTAATACTAGCGCACTTCAATTTATTTCAATATGCAATCACGTAGTAAGCACTATGGCTTATAATTTTAGCTGCTAGCTGGTCAGGCGAACGTCGAACAGAATGACCGTGATCCGAGACTAAAAGCTCTCTCACACTAAGAGGTTTCTACCTCTGGTTTAAATAGTACTTGGCTGTACTTCAAATTAGCATAAGCTGAAAACGCGCGCTTCTTCTGACGGGAAGTTGAAACAGAGAAGAGATAGAAAGATTTAAATTAAAATAAAACTTTGTTAGTTTAACTAAAACCTTACAAGTGTACATATATATATATACACTGTCTTCCAAAAGTTACAGTGTGTATAATTGTATACCTTGTTTTTATTGCAACTTCAGCTTTTCCCATTTTGCCAAAAAATTACATTTTTCTAGGCATTATTTGAGTTATATTTTCATGTGAATTTTTGCTTAGGATTTTAAGTTTTAATTGTATTTAATGTGTAATTTTGGCACTAACGTGCTTCTTCGAATAGGATTTCAGAGGGTTTAGGGTGTACTATGGCTTTTGCATTCTTACTTGTTAATAATAGAATTATAAAATTGCAGCTAGATGTGCAGTTTTTACAAAACCATAAAACGCTATCGTTCAAGTTTTAACTTTTTAAAGAAAAATTATATATATATATATATACATGCATAATTATATACATATATATATATATATAAAATTATGCATGGAGGCGGCGTGCGCATATGTGTGTATATATATACGACAAAAAAGTATTTAAACCAAAGTTCTAACTCTAATTTGAAGTAAACCTTTAAGTTTCTTTTTATTTGGTTATTTACCCTTTGTAACCTAAAAATAATAATATGCTTTTAATAAATCACTCTTAAACTGCATTACTTAAAGTTATCCTTCTCATATGATTCGTATTTCAATGCTAATGACGTAGCGCCTCAGCCACTAATAACGTTAAAATTTGCCACCTGACTCTTTTAACGACAAGTCGGAGTAAAGTCGAACTGAAAATAAATTATTCTTAGCCTAAGTTTCGAAGCATAATCAGAACATTTCATTTCCACTTCAGTCTAATACTGGCTTCCTGTCCGCTGCTGCACTTTCTTCAGTTATAAAAAATATAAAAAAATAGATCTAACTAACAATAAATAAACAAGTGTGTCTTTCGTGCCAGTTAGTTTAACTATGCATGTTTCAGAACTTCTTTATCAAGAATAGAAAAAGTATCAGACGGTAACGACTTCAGTTGAAATTTCATAAATCAGCTTTCATCATTAACATCTACATCGTCATAAAAATATTTCATTAAATTGAATTGATAAAAATATAATGCAATTATTAAGTATAATGGAATCTAAGTAATAACAATTTAATATACACTGGTGTGCAAAAATTAAGGACGAAGTCAAAAAATTAGCATTTCAGCTGAACGAAGAGGCAGAGCGGACAGAAAAACCAATCAGGAGATTAAGTAAGGTGATGTACGGTAGCACATGCGCAGATATGCAGGTAGACGTAATGGGAGAGTGTCTGAGTAGTATAAAGCATGTTGTCGGTGTAAGATCAGTATTTCTGGCAAAGAGATTGCACGCCGTAGAGCAGTTAAAATCACACCGAGTTGCTGCCTCAGCGAGAAATGGCGAATAATCAATCTGTTAGACGACATCTGGATGCTTTTACCCGAGGTCGAATCATTTTGAAGTTGGAGGAAGGCCGTAGTGTGACAAGTGTGGCTGCAGAGTTCGGAATTGCTCACAGCATCGTTTCACGACTTTGGAGACAATTTCAAACTACAGGAACAGCTATCCGGGGGTTTAGTAGTGGTCGTCCACGAGGAATCACACCCGCAGATGACCGGTATATTGCCTTACAGGCCAAAGAAACAGGCTGCAGACAGCGGGAAAAATCGCTAGACACACGACACAGGCGACTGGACGACCGATATCGAGTTTTACCGTGGCCAGCAGGCTGCACGGTGGTGGTTTGTTTGCACGACGCCCTGTACGGTGTGTACCTCTAACGCCTGCCCATCGGAGAAGGCGTTCTCTGTGGTGCCGGGAACACCGGAATTGGAGAGACAATGAATGGGGACGAGTACTCTTTACAGATGAGAGCAGATTTAGTCTGAGTTGCGATTCTAGACACATACACATCTGGACAGAGCGGGGAACACGCAATAACCCCTTCAACATCATCAAAAGGGACTGTTTTGGAGGTCGCGGAGTTCTCGTTCGAGCAGACATAATGCTTGGTAGCCGGACCGACCTTCATATCTCCCAAGGAGGTTCGTCACCTGGGACTGCTATTGTAACGAGGTTCTTCTTCCTTACATGCGTCTTTTCACAAGGGCTATGGGTCCTCAGTTCCTCTTCATGGACGACAACGCTCCACCTCATCGCACAGTTACTGTCGAAGAGCTGTTGGAGAGTGAAGATATTGAACACATGGATTGGTCGGCAAGGTCTCTGGATCTAAATCCCGTCAAGCATGTACGGAACTTACTAGGGAGACCCGTGGCAGCACGTAACTTATCGCCAGTAACGATTCCGAAACTGCGATTGGTGCTACAAGAGGAACGAACAGCAGTGTCTCAACAGCTCATTAACAACCACATATCCAGCTTGCACAAATGATGTGAAACCTGCCTAGCAGTCAGGGGAGATCATATCCCCTATTAAAGACCGGATGTTTCTTGCTGGACACCCATCACAGGAATGTTTCGGCCTTCAGTCGCATTGCGCTCCATGCTACTTTTTCAATAAAGCTTCTTTTTATCCCTCTGATTTCTCTTTTAGTAAGTGTTGCTTACATTACTCATGTTCTTACGTATTGGGGATCTTACGGTATTAAATGTGTTGATTTGGAAAGTTTTTGTGCAAAGTTATATTGAAAAAACCGTCTCGTCCTTAATTTTTGCACACCAGTGTCATAAAATCATTATGACGACACAAATGTTAAAGAAGAAAGCCGATTTATGAAGGGATATACTGCTGGGCAAACTTAAGAGATGGAACACTGTTTTCCAATTATCTCGAGAAACGCCAGGTAGAAATGACGGAAGTACGGATATAGTTTATTGTATGACAATAATGTGTACAAAATAACAACGAAAATGTCATTCATTAGCATGAGTTATGGCCAACAGTCCAATGTGGCCCAAATTTGAGTTTGAAAGATGGCAGTGAAAATATACATAGTATGGTGTGTATTCGCTTCTGACAGACAGACAGCACGCATAACGAGTTGCCATGCTGTTAATTAGAGAGTTGCGATGTCCCTCTGGAAGTTGCACCCACTCTTTCATTACAGCAGTTTTTAACTCCTGAATGGTTCTGGGTGGGGGTCGACATATTGTAATAGCCCTCTTAAGAGCATCCCAAGCATGTTCAGTAGGATTGAGGTCAGGAGAATTGGCTGGCCAAACCATTCGGTTAATGTCACCGCTTTCCAGATAGTCATCAACCAGATGGGCCCTAATTGGCCGTGCATTGTCGTCCATAAAAGAAAACTCAGGGCCAACAGCACCCCTGAAAAGTCGCACATAGGAATCTAGGATCTACCTGTGGGCGTTTAAGGAACCAGTGTTAAACACATGGAACGATATGCGGGTATCTTGCATGATTCCTACCCAAACTATCACTCCTTCACCACTATATTAGTCCATTTCCGTAATGTTGCTGGGATAGTATCGGGTCCCAGTGTCCGTCCAATTCAATAATCGCAGAGAATCAGGTTGTAGACTGAATCTGGACTCCTCCGTGAAGAGAACATTAGCCCATTGAAGCTGTGTCCAATGTTAGTTGTATGTACCATTGTAAAAGCTCTCTTTTGTTGGAGGGAGTGAGTGGGATGCAAATAGCGGTCCGGCGGCCTTGTTCTGGTTTTCTGGACACTGTTCCACCGTTTCTAAACTGATTTCACAAATCAGAGATGACAGTGTTACATCCAGTTCTCTTACAACCTGAGCTTGGGACTGCCCTGCCTCAAGCTTACCCAAGATTCTGCATTTCATATCTTAATCTAAGCGATGATGTGTACTCATTTCACCCAAAAAACAGACAAAAAAAAAACAATATTATTCAAGAAAGACAACAAAAATCAGAGCGGAAGAAGCTGAGCAGCTGGACGGGCACTTCTTTACCTCCTGCTGCCGTAGCAACGTCCACGCGAATACGTAAAATCCTCTCAGCGACACCGGCGCCACAGTGACATTATATGGCAACCAACTGTCCAGCTTTTATACAGTATTTTAGGAAAAATGTGGGAAAATGTTTTCCATATCTTAATTTTGTCCACCAGTGTAGTTACAATTGTGACTGGCTGATACTTCCTTTATTTTGATATAACATTTTCGATACAGGCATGACTCATCAGCGGACAACAAGCGAGTAGAAAAGAAAAGCGAAGTTGAAATGTACAGATTATACTTTGAAGGTTAGGCTAAGAATGATTCATTTTTGGTTCAACTTTGCTCTGATTTGTTGCTAAAGAACTCAGTTGGCAAATTTTAAAATGACTATTGTCTGAAGCATAATGTACGTTTTTCGTGTTACTACTGTTAAATTGAGAGCTATGTAAAAAAGGTCATTTTTGAATGGCGTAGTTTATACAAATTTATTACAGGCTTTTTACTTTTTCTAGAATAGAACGGGGGAATGAACAAATTAAAATAGAAAGACTATTTGGAACTGTCGGCTGAAGAGCTACTGCAAGCTGAAATTAGAATTTTGTTTTATATGTCGGTGTCTTATATATAATAGTATCACAAGTATATCTTTCATCCATTCACGCTTACGGATTTCAGATAAAATTGCTGTTGCTGTTACTTATCCATGATATTTCTCCGAGAAGGAATTAGCATAGTTTAACAAGAATAACGATTTTAAAGTAACGATTAGCACTTGCTGAAAATCATGATGAAAGCGAGAATTAATTTCCTAAGCGGCAATGCTGAAACAAGTACACGTCTTTAGAACCAAACGCCTAACTTTAATTATGAGAGGAAAGTTTTCTTCATTTTGGTTCATTTACATATCTTATTACAACCACATAATTATTTTCTACGTCAAGAAAATGAAATCTGCTTATTTAACACTAAACCGTGAAGTAATGCTATATTATCTAGAGTTCGTCCATACATTAGAGAGAAACACGAACAAGCAAGAAATTTTAATAACCATTCACTTGGATATTCTCTTAATAAAACATTTGTAAGCCATGTTTCTTAATTGCGAAATCAGTTTTTCTTCTTTTCTTTCTTTCCTAACATTTTTCAATTAGAATGAAAATTTAAGTCAAAAGAGATTTGCAAAGCGAAACAGAAGCAACTGTTTACAAAAATAATCTCGCCAAAATGTTTATTTTTTGAATTAAGCGACCGCTATCCAGATTTTGCAATTCAGGAGTTGAAAAATAATCCCTCCGCTTCGGAATTACTGAGATCAAAAGTGAGCAAAAGTAATTTGCTTGCAAAGTGTAAGAATTTACGTGACAACTATTTAGACATAATTAAATTCCTTGCGGCGTGTTTCATTCAGACTTTAATGAAATGATATGCTCCATTCAGACAGTAACGGTCAGCTACATCCGTCCAGTTTGTATGCATTAAGCCATGAAGACGCGCTTTCGTTTAAAGAGTTGGCAAACATGTTTATTTAAATAGTTTCAAATTTAAGAATTTTATATTTCTAGTATAAGACTAAATTACTTATTTTTGTAATTATTTTGATATTTATGACTATTAAAGTTCGAAATGAAAGAAATTAATTACATCAGTATGAAAAAAATGCATCAAATTTAATGACATATTATTAATTGAATTTGATTAGATAAACGAAAATGAAACTAGATAATAAAATGGAATAACCAATAATCTTGAGTCTTTTTAATATCAAACATTTTTTTTTCAATGGCGGGCCCTCAGCCGACTTCGGTTTGGCCACTACTAAGGCCAGAAGCGGTGGCCACTTTATTATGGAGGCATCTAATAGGTGGGCCACCTTTGCTTCCTATGAAGGGACGGACAATTACAGCCATGCCTTCTCCGAGATTCGAGCCCAGGCCCTTTGGTATCATAGCCAGCTCCCCTAACCACTATATCGTCTGGGCGGTTTAATATCAAACATAGTTCTTGTCTATATGAGATTTATTATTATAAGTTAAAGCTATTTTGACAGAAATAGATTAGAAAAATTTACAGAAAATATTCGAGTTTTCTTCTCAGATTAGAAAAGGAACTAATTGCAAACAATTTCTCCATAATGCGAAAGCCAAGTATTGGAAAGAGATTACTACGTATTATGTCTGGAAAATTTAATTTAAAAGATGCAAAAAGATTATTAGAAATTTGTGATGTATACATACTTCATCAAAATCTCAGGACTGTCATTATTATTTATTATATGGGTCAGTCAACTTCTAAGCTCCAATGACGTCCTTGTTTCTCTCAAAAGAATTTCCTTGAGATTGCTGAAACTTGCGTGCTTGTGGGTGACATAACTTTAACAAGGCAAACAGGCGTAGCTTAAGAGTTGTTAATCATGAGTCGTCTAACACAGCAGGTACCATCACTAATTGCAGGTTTGCGTGCTAGAACCCAATGACAGTTCCTGACTTCAACAAAGAATTTTCACTTCGGGTACTTTTGACTTTATATGATTTTAACTGTGTCAAACTTCGTAAAACGTTTTCGCTATACTTATGTACGAAGCATTAATTTTACTTGTGTCTACAGAGCTTCATTTTGCTTATTTAAGAATCAAAGAATGATAAATATAATCTATCTCGGATGTTTGTTCTAAATTTCTTCAAACATTCCATGGGAAAGCGAAAGTCTTAATTCTTGTTTTTTTGAGAATTTATTCACAAGTACATAACAGAATTAATTGGATTTCGGTTCTAATTTTCACTCTTCCTTTTTATTTGCGTCTAATAGTTAAAGCATACAGTTATAAAATTCCTCTTTAACATTTAATGCTCCAAACTCACAAACTTTTTAATACGTCATTGCTGATTCTTTAATACATTTATTGTGTCCCTTCATGTTTCTGGTTAGTTCTTTCACAGCCCTACATTTTTCCACCAATTTCAGGTTCTTCCATCATCGCAAGAGCATTTTCAAACGCGCTCATGCAGAAATATATACGCACAGAACTTTTTGTTTAATTCATGGCGCTGGAAATTTTAGAAAGTTTCTTCCAAACGCTGTTAATATGCTTTTACTGCAAAGGAATTGCTCAAAGGTACGCACCAAAGGTATATTTATACACAAAAGGTATGCGTGTACAAAAAATTAACAATATTTATGACTCTAGGACAGGCTTGTATAAGTAGTGCGGCTAGAAATTTAAGTATGTTACAGCTATTAATATATATTATGGATCAAAATCTTAACTACGGGAAAACATGTACTTCTATCACAACAAATTAAATCCTACAAGAAGCCTGTTGTGCGGGATATCTTCTGAAGTGCCACGAATCTTTCGGGAACCATTTATGATCACTCGGAATTGGCAGTTTCTAAAGCCGTAAAGTAAACTTCTCCAATAAATATTTTTCGATATGTAATTTTATTTTTTATATACCTTCTATGCGAAACCTTTTAATTATTTATGTATACACAGTGTCTTGTTCAGTTTAGAATGTAAACATTTAAGGATATTTAATGTTACTGCATATTTTGTTTAGAGTGGCTCTCTGTTTCCTGTATTTTTCCGTCATATGTAAGAGGTTGATAAACCAGTCTGGTGAAGGGATGCACGAGATGATCGGAAACAGGAAGGCGTGTGATGAGTCTCTTATGGAAAGTAACAATTGAGCACTGTCATTCTGTAAGTCGCGACTCTAATTCTCGTTTTGTAAAAGCGTCACTAGTTGCAACACTTCCATTTTCATTTAGATGCTTTTTTACAGATGAAGCAAGGTTTCATTGAAGTGAGTATACCTCTAGCCAGAATTACCGGACATGGAGCTCTAAAAGCATCATCTGCTTATTGCTACTTCTCTAAACCTTGCGAAATTTGTTATGTAACCATGTAGAAGCCGACGAATTATCAAGCCCTTGTTCTTTGAAACAACTATGGATACAGAAGCTTATTACGATACTACCTCTCAGTTTATACAGATATTAGGATTATTTCGGAGCAAACATCAGCAGAGATTTCGCCTGGATTCTTATGCTGGGAATTCAAATTGCTAGCCTGATGTGCTTCCATTTACATTACGATGGCACAGAATAAGGAAGGAGAAAATTCCTCGCAAGTTAATTACCTGACTTCAGAAGAATGAACTTCGCTACTGGATATAATTTGATAAAGTGAAATGTCAGCATAACAGATTTAACGAAGACCATACTGGAGGAATCTTTCGGCGATAGAATTATATTAAAACAATATGACCACTAAAATCTTCAGATGTTAGCAATCTAGACTAGCGCTTTTGGGAATGCTTCAAACAGCAATATCTGTAAACACCTTGTAAATAGCTGAAAATCGCTGCTGTTATCCTAAGTACAAATAAGAAAAATTTCTTTTTGTTGCTGGGAGCATGGTAAAGCGCAAATACAAATGCATTTAGTTAGAGGGATGCCATTTCCAGCCTATGCTACAGGCAAAGCATGCCTCATAAATACATACACTTACTGTTTCTACGATGGTTAGACTTTTAAACTGAACCCTCCGTATGTATACATACATACTGTCGCTACTGAGCCAGCCTCTTGGCAGTTTTCATCCCTCACGAACTGAAGTTAACTGAGGACTAAAATAAACCAAAGAGACAATAGATGCAATAGCGAACGGAAGCAGAAATGAACTCTGCTTACCATATTTGTAATTAATCTCCTTTTATCATTTAAATTTATTGTAAATATTAATAAAATATGTTGAGAATTCTTCGTGAGCCGTCCACCCGCGAAGAAGAAAAAAGTTAAGTTTACCTTTTGGCATATTTTTATTGCTCTTCTTACAATACATAGGTTGGATTTACGAGTCCTCATACCACTATAGGGTATAAGACCGATATATGCATACATATATTGAGATATATAGGCAAATAGAGAGAGATATAAACACCGTGTAGTTATAAAGCGCATTTAAAAAAATATTAAAATTAAATGCTATTATACTTCAGTACAAAATGGGATATCCTAAGACAAAATAAAAGCGAATTCTGTAAGAGCCTGTGTTCAACATGGCCTCTCTGCATTTATGACATATTGAAAACATATAATAACTTGAACAATCAGCGCTATATGAGATTCTCGAGACATAGCAGCTGGATATCCCATTTACGCTCGATTTGATTCCGAATGTCTCCTTGATAAGCACGATAATATACTCCTCAACAGTAGAAATTACTTCTGGGAATTTCCTTAATTCATATGAGCATCACTAAAGTTAGTGCGGAACAACTCATTTACTTATCGGATAACAATGAGATGCATCTTCGTCTTGCATGAAAACTGCAGCCCTTAGACAATCTCGTTCCTGCAAGTTTGAAATCATAGGTTGTGAAAACAACGGATATTAATGTGCATCATAATGGAACAACTTAAATGTGGGACTATCCCCGACAGAATCACATAATCAGACTTTTTATGCATCGCACCAAGGTGCAATGCACCCCATGTGCAACAGCTCTGAATGTTCACTGATCCTTCTAGTGTAAAATGTTCGCCATTCGTCCATGGAATGTTCTGAAACCACTTTTTGTCAAAAATCATTCTCTCAAAATATTATTAAGCGAAATTTGCAGTCTTGTTGCTCCTATTTTTTCCACTATGTGGATTTTACAGAAGTACAACCCCAAAATACATTTGCTCGTGTCCCTGCTTGAGTACTTCTGACTGAACATTTAGAACAGGAAGTTCTGCCCAGCTACAGCAACAACCATTTCTTGAACAATTTCTTGAAGAACGGATCCCTAACCCCTCTTGGAGTCCTCTTTACCCAGGTAACCCCATAGACTTTATTCAGAGGGCAAATATTTCCTATTCTGCGTCAAGTTTTTGAGGAAAAGCATTACCTACTGCAAACAATTGGAACTACTTCTTTCCTTCGTATTTTTGTTCTACATGGTCTACCAACTTGCTTTCCAACTGTAGTTATTGTTTATTTATTACAACGGAATGTTAATGATTCAAAAAGAGGAACTTCAGTTACAACCCCTGTGGATATGTACATACATTAAACATGGGTAGGAAATTTTTCAAAATAGTCTAGCTAGCTTATTGATCAGAGCAAAGCTTCAATAGAAACCCAAAAGAACTCGTAAACACAGAAAACTAGGAATAATTCAAGACATTTGCATCTCAAAATTCTCTTAACACATCCCAGAGCAAATTTTATATTACAGATATCGGCGATTAACTTTAACTATAGTAACACTATATTCCAATACTTCCGATCGCTACAATTTTTTTTCATGAGGTCATAAAGGAAAACTTCAAATTCATATACAGCATAAATTCTTTTATAATTGCTTTTCCAAATTGTAAGATTATTTTCTCCCTTCTTATCACGTGCGTTCGTGGTGTAATTGTAAAGCATGCCAGGCTAACACGCGGAAGGTCCGGAGTTCAAATCCCGTCGAGTGCAATACTATTTTTCCTATTTCTGCCCCGATAAACCTATTATTCTATAAAATGATTGAATATTTTAATTCGTGAGCAGCTATTCCTTTTTTCTACAAAAAAGTTTAAAATAATTTGAAGATCTATTTAATGCTCCCTTTATTATTTGCAGCAGCCATGCGATACAGGTAAGCAAGGGCGAAATGCTCCTGCGACTTTTCGCAGATTTTCCGTGATGTTAAATTACACTTTATAGTTTTTATATTTTATATTTATTGAATATCGTACGCTTAAAACACTATCTTATTCAGAGAAATAACTATGATCACGAAGAACGTTTTGTACGTAGAATGCTTTATTATCAGTGTTTAAACGGGAAGCAAAGCAGCTGTAAGGTTTCATAGAATTTTAGATAAATTTGTAGAGTTATTAGGTTAGTTTGATGCTGGAGACGTGAAAAATGAGCAATGCCCTCCCCGGGATTCGAACCTGGACCTCTCGAATACGCTCCAAGTGTGCTACCATTACACCACGAAGGCATGCAGAAAGGAGGGATAAAATACCTTATAAATTTGCACATTTATTAATACAAATGTAAATAATATAAATTATCACTAAGAGTTTAAAAAAAGAGATAAAAGAAAAAATATCGATAAGATTTTTAACATCATATATATTTGACTGTCAGCTGAGTTACTTAGCTACTAATTAAAAGGTTTTCATCAGGAATTAAAAATAAGACTGTCAGTCAGTAACTTTTATCAAAAACTATACCATGGCCTTAAGTGTAGAAAATCTTAGAAGAATTTAGCAAACTTCTTCCTTTTTTATTTATTAACTAATGATATAATAACTAAGTAGTTCTAGTTTTTCTTTGCCATTAAATTAGTTTTATTAAATGATAATATTGAAATTCTGTTTTCTTCTGTGCTAACGCTCTGAATGCAGTTATTATTTACATGAAAACAAAGATAGTTTTCTAATGTTAAATACGATAGTTTGCATATCAGTTGTATTATTTGGAACTGCTGTTAGAATGAGTGAAATATAATGAGTTATTTTGCATTGCGTTTTAGAATTTGCTGCTGCTTTGCTACTAATTTGCTTTGATTTCTTTCTTTTAATAAGTTAAAAACAATTTGTATTATAGTTTACGGTCTACTATTAGAGTTAAATATTTTGCATCGCTTTTCCTTTAATATGATAAGGAACTTCTTTTCCTATTCCCCAAGTACAATTTTACCATATCACATATGCTTTGAACTCGATACATAAAATACATAAATGAAAGGAGATTTGAATTTCAAATCGAAAAGAATACAACTGTGTTTAGCATACTGCTTCATTTTATATATCATCCAGATGGATATCTGCTTTTCGGAACATACTTTTTAACTTCAAATAACACTTACATATCAGTCGAATAAAACAATGATAAGCAAACAGAATTTTCAGCCCGTGTCCGTTAGGCTTTGGCAAACAACCATTAACGCTTGAAAAATGATGAAAGAAGGGAATGCCGGAGGAATAACTTTTTTCCCATGAGTTATCGCCTGTTATTCATGTGTTTAAAGAAATAATGTGCACCCTAAACGATAAAAGAATAAAGATAATTTTACTTTTTAATTTACTTTTTCTCCGAAAATTTAGCTGTTAGCAAAAGAGCACAAAAAGAACAAAAAAAAATGGCATTCGGAAAACAGAATCCTTATCTTCGCTAGCTGAGAAAATACTTTTATGAATACTCTTTTATTCATTAAGGGAGCTGAAACCATAGATATAGAAACATTTGACTCTGATCGTAAATAAAGATCACATACGAAATATCTCAGAACCAGCTTTCTAAACTCTACTGACAAATGTATGCCGAGCGGAAGATATGAAAGATAGTGCGGCACGATAAGTGTTGTAGCTGAAAACGAACTCAGTCGCGAATTCTAAACGGTCATCTTCATAAACAAAACTGGCACGGGTGTTTTGATCAGAACCTACTTTTCGAAATTTTTAGACTGGTTTTTATTTTAAACACTTCGTTTAAAAACAGCTTTTTTTCATTATTATTATTATTATTATTATTATTTTGGTACCTAGGAACCAATGATTATACGATCCCCTCTTATTTTCAAATAACTTGCCAAAGCTAAAAATATCTCATTATTTAAATATAGCAGGGCTTTTGACTTTCGGTTTCACTATGTTACATTTAACACACGAGCTAATACACTCATGTCCATAAATTAAGGATAATGCAAAATCAGGCAAAGGAAGAGTTAAAAGCAAAACAAATTTGACTTATTTGTAAAGCTTATTTATTAAACAAAAGGTAAAGAGCAAAAAAAAAAAGATGCTATATGTTTGATATTATTAAAAAAATTAGCGATTTTTTCTCCCTGGAGAAAATTACAAAAACAACCTATTCACAAAAAACCAATATTATATGGTTGGTATGATTGTTAATACATTGTATGTCTCCTAGACGATGCAATACAGTCCGTACAACGCCTAGGCATGCTGAGTATCAAATTATCGATCTCATCTTGGGGGATATTACACCACTCAAAAAGCAATGCTCTCCGAAGTTCCGGTAGACATGTAGGAGGAGGTTGACGGGCTGCAACTCGTCGGCCAAGCATGTCCCACACGTGCCCTACTGGATTCAAGTCCGGTGAGAATGCTAGCCGTTCCATACGGGTGATAGCCTCCGATTGAAGGCATTCGCTTATGATGTTTGCACGATCAGGACGGGCGTTGTCATCCACAAACACAAATTGTGCGCCCATGGCGCCCCGAAACAAACATACATGTTGTTCCAGAATGACGTCCCGATAGATTTAGCTTGTCATCGTTCCAATTTGAACACGGAGTCAGTTCTGGAACCCAGAATAATTCCACCCCAAACGAGCACTCCTGCACCACCATAACGGTGTCGTTCAATCATGTTTCCTAGGTGGTAAAGGGTACCTGGAGCTCTCCATATGAAAGTCCAGCAAGATTCAGACTGCAAGCTAAACCTTGAATCGTCGGAAAACATCAGACAAGCCCACTGTTGCGGTGTCCACAATGCATGCTCTCTACTCCAGGCTAACCGCAGGCGACAGTGAGTTTCAGTAAGTGGAACGCATCAGACAGGTCTACGAGCAAATAGACCAATCTGCCCTAAGCGTCTGTACACGGTCTGCCTTGAAATTGTCGTACCAGTGGCTGAAGAGAGCTAACGAGAGAGGTCTGAGGCTGTGCTCCACCTGTTTCTTTTGACAGTAACTGCCAAATACCGGTCCTCATTCGGTGTTGTAACTCTGGGGCGACCTGTGCTATAACGTCTACTTACATTACCATCATCTTGGAATCGTTGCCAAAGCCTGGAGATGACACTCTGGCCATTCCAAGTTCGTCTGATACTTCCAGTTGGGTACGCCCACATTCCAGACGACCGATCATTCTACCAAGTAAAAAATCATCCAAATGCGTGCTTTGTGTGCTAACTATTCGGTTATTGCACTGAAATGCTTATAAAGCGCCTGCGAACAATTTTACTTCTTTGCCTGTATTCCTTATATATCACTCTCGTCATTGTGACGTACCATCAGTATCGTCTGGTTACTTCCTGAAATTTGCATATGATTCTTGAAGATGTGTGTAGTGATTTTACAGGTGATATATTTATTTTAGAGTTCGATTTCCGCGTCACTCCAAATTATCCTTAATTTATGGACATGAGTGTAAATAACATGGCGTAAATTAGTTATTAAATTTCTAAAGAAATTTCTACTTCATGTCCGAGAGTTTTATTTATTTGTTTCTTTAACTTATTAAAGCGAAGCACATGAAGGATGTCTTCGTAAAAGCAGGAAAATAACGAAAACTGGCTCTTGTTTAAGTTACGTGCGAAGAATAATGGGAAAACGATCATATAAATGAGCTTGTTCGCCAGGATTTGAGTCCGAAGTACTAAAACTTAACGACCTTGTAACCTCTGTCTTTGGCAGGCCGAAAATTTAATCTGAAAAACCGAAATTATTGCGATTATTGCGATCAAACACAAACTTTAACTTCCATTGCGTTTTCATTTTAACGTTGCGTTGTGTCCTGGACAAAATTCTAGGTGGTGCAATGGCTAAATGGCCAATGCATTTGGACATTCTGGGCGAATGCTTTAGTAAGTGGATATATTATTTTTTTGTATTATTATATGATGAACAACCAGTTAAAATTACTATTAGTTAATAATTTTTATTGATATTTTATGTATGGGGTTGCGGTTAAAACAGACCAGCTACTCAAAGTTTTCACGACAACACTGTAAAAAAAGTCGTTCTTTACAGGCAAAAGTTTTGTAAAGTTACAGAAATTAAAATGTTACATGAGAATTGTAACGTGAACAGTTTGAAAGGAAACGGTGCTCTATGCAAACGATTTATGAGTACATTTACGAGCAAAGGCGAGGGTTTCAGTTTCGTGCGCATGAATCACGTGACCGATTGGAAAAGGGAAGGAATATCTAAACCAATCAGGAGAAATCAACGATAACTGTTTTAAAGATAGTAACCGAAAAACATAGCTGAGTCTTCGTTACTTTCCTGAACGATAAGTAAAGCTTTTAAAGTTACTGTTTCAAATATTTTTGTTCATTTTACGTAGATTATTCTTATGAACTTTACACTGTTATATATATTGGTTAAATATTTTAACGTTTAGCCTTTGCTACCAGTAAATATCAATGCTCGTAATGTCTAACCAAAGAATATGCATACTATAGATGTTCTACAAAAGAATATGTATTTTATAAATGTTCTTTGGCTTAACGGTAGAGTGATTTGGATTCGAACGAGTATGTAGCGAGTACAAACACTATCAGCATTGATTATAATGCAAAACATTTATTTCAAATGTAGATCTAATAATAGTATTTGTGATTGTGAATCCAATAAATTACGCCTTTAATTTACCGTATTGTTTATAACCAATATTTTTATATAACCAGCGGTATTTAATTGAAACACTGATGCCGTATTAATTTCTTATGAAAATTTTATAATTTCAAAATGAAGTAATTATATTTAATGAAAAATACAGCGTAAATATAATTTCATTAATATTTTATGAATTACAAATTTTATTATACTGTATAACTGCCATTGCATATTTATAATTTTTTAAACATTTAATGTAGAATTTATTTTTATATTTATTTTAGTTTGCCTAGTTTTAATACAGTTTGGAAGAATATCAGTCTTATTACCAAGATAGCATGAATCTGGTAATATAAGTTTAATACCTTCCGCGACAAATGTTCAACTTGATCATGATCATAAAATAAATAAGGTCATGATCATGTAAATCATACAGTAAGATCTTTTAATAAAAGAATTGCACCTATGTGAAATTTAAAACCATTCTGTATGCGTTTGTCAGTATTAGAAATCAAATAATAATAAAAAATAATAAATTTTTAACAAAACATTAATTTTAGAGTTAACAGTATAACATACGTACATATTTAAATACAATGTGAATACAAGCCACTTTTCCTTACAAGCCCCTCTATAATTATATGCTTCCCTTTAGGCAAATAGCTTTGCCATGCTCCACCAAACCAAATGATACAAATTTGCAAAAAATATAACTTTAAGTTAATGTAGGAAATAAAATTCTGTGCATTTGTAAGCTACAATAGTTTACTTATAGCTTGGCATTTACTTAGATATTGATTTGCTAGTCAAAACTAATATAGAATGCACATAGCTTTTAAATAAAAGATAATTACGAAAGTCTAATTTTTAGACATATATATATATGAAGATTGATTTTTTAAAACTATTTTAAGGTAGCTAACTTAATTTCACATTTAAGTAAGTATTCGCGACTTTCAGTGACATCTTTGTTAGAAGTCTTAAATTCAACTGTAGAGTCATTAGTTATTTTGAAGCAGGTGACATGAAAAATGAGTAGTGCCCTCGGCAGGACTCAAACTTGGACCTCTCGAATACGCACCGAGTGAGCTACCGCTACACCACAAAGGCATGCTAGAAGCAAGGAGAAAATACCTTATGCAATAACTGAAGATAATATTTCTTGTTAGCAAAAAGAAAAGCAATGCTATGAAAGACCTGAAGAATATTTATAGTTTAAGCAAGTTGTAGTTGCTGAATGTCCAATTTTCCAAGGGACCCTTTTTTAAAAATATTTTCTTTTAAACAAGTATTTAAATATGAAATTTCCAAACTTTGCAGAGGTAAAATATCATTCTAAATTAATCAGTTAATTTCATAGTATTTTGCATGACATTAGTAGTAATTATTAGTTAAATTTTATGCACTTTCAGATTTGTGTTTTGATTTTTTAATATTAATTTTATGTATATATTCAAATGTTCTGTTTGGTAAAGTAGAAATGAAGATTCTAGTGTAGTAATTCTGCAAAATTTCAAAAATTAGAAAAAATGTTCTGCATCTATTAAAACAAGTGATTTTTTTCTTTAAATCAAAAATAAATTTCCGTGGAAAAGCAAAATTATAATTCTAAATGTAAAACAAGGGATTAAATTTGATAATTATCAGATAAACCTAAACGTTGGTAATTCTTGCAGTTTGGCAGAAGGTGTTTTATATTTTGCCGAACAAAATATATTTTTTTTATTAATATTAATTATTACAACTAAATCACTGCAACTTAAATACATAATTTGGCTTAAAATTTATTTGAACTTATCTGTCTAATTTATTTTAATTATGTATATTTCATACATCATAAGTCTAAAAATGAACTTAATTCTCATCCCATTTATTAATACATTTTTTAAAGAAAAATGTCATTTGTTTTCCTTAGCTGTTTCCCATGAAGAGACATGTTTATATATATATGGAGAGAGAGAGGTGTTACCATGTTTACTAGCAGATTTTTCTCCTTTTTTTATTAATTTAACGCTACGAAAATCGAGAGGGAAAAATTATTCTATCTCTTTAATTTTGAAGGCTGTGATTACAGTAAGAATATACCAAATAAACGGATTCAAGGATAAACTACTGGTAATTATTCACAGTATTATTTATTTGAAAGAAATCTACTTTCCAATAAGAACGCAAAGTAATATTAACATTTCAGTATCTAATAAGATAATTTCATTCCTGCTTCCCTCTGCTTTGAATTTCGCCCACTGTTAGTATCGCCCAGTGCTACTTCCTACATCTCAAAGCATTTAATGCTTCTAGAATTGCAGTTTGTGTCATCTTCGGCAGCATACAAGTCATCACCGTTCAGTCTGTCTTACCACATGCAATGATTTCTCAAAATTTTACAGTGGATTCGTCTACGTAGGTATTGTTTTTATCATGCTAAGAAAGAGAAACTTTCGCTTACTACCTGCGAAGGCCATGCTGAACCTTTCCTATCTAAGAGTTGTACTTTATGCCAGCCTAATACAAGAAACGATCCATTATAGGGAAGCAAACACCAATTAATATTCACTCTGCAATTTTGCCCCATCAGCTGCATAGTCACCTTCTCTAATTATTTATGGATGATTTGAGGCCTGAGGAGTAGCAGAGATGACAGTAAGAATGGGAGAAATTCGCGTTATAGAGAAGTAGAAATGAGATAACTTATTAAATGTCGTAATTACATGGATTCTTATTGAAATGTACGTTTCTGTTAAAGAAATAAAATTGTGATAATTACCAGTAGTTTATCCGTGATTACTTTTCACTTACGTACTTACTTCACTGTGTCCTTTGGAAGTTCAATTTTTTGCCTAATTTTCCCAGCTAGATATCAGATGATAAAATTAATAAAAAAAAGAAAGGGGAGTGTGAATATGGTATCAAGAGCATTATGTACGCCCATTTTCTTGAAGCTGTTCACTATTATTTTTTAATCAGTCTTGACCCCTGGACTCAAAATCCATGAGCAAATTAGCATTATTAATTTAATAATAAATAATTAATACAACAGTACATGAATGAATTAATACAACAATGCATGAAAATAGCAATGCATGAATGAATGTTTTAAAATTTACGGGAACTCACTGTATGAACGGTCTGAAGGAAGGCGAAAATTACGTAAATAATTTTTTAAATTTCAGAGCCTTGTGCTAAAAGAAAGCTAAGGGGAATTATGTGAGTAAATAACCGTACTTAAGAGTTTGAGATTCAGTGATTCATTTGGCACAGATCTCTAATATTGTTTTGGAAATTTAAAGGTAGTAGATAATTTAATATTTTTTCAATACGGGAAGAATTTGTTCTGAAAATAAGTATATTGTATATTATATTTAACATCTATAATGGCTTCATTTATGAAAGAATTTGCATACTTGCTATTTTTGTACAGTGAACCTTTTCTAAGATACCTGAATCGTGAAGATTTTAATCTTTAATAAAAGCAGGAATTCTGGAAAGTAATGTCTACTAAGTTATGTTAGTTATTTTGTGAGAAATACAGGTTAATTGTAAGAAGTGATTGAGGCAGCTATAGTTCTACCGCCTCATCCGCGACCATACGCGTAAACACGCATGAGCCATTCGGACAGAATTATTCTCAAAATAGGGTGGAAAGGATGGAAACTTTCTTTCCCTCCATTCCCTCTTTCCAGAGGAGAGAAGGCTTTCACTTCGCAGCAAGTAATAACGCCCCTTTTGGACAAGTCTATGTGTTTTGGCAGAATGCCAGCCAGGGTAGCGTTTGAGACGGTCGAGCTATAGTCGCAATGAGACTGCAATTCATTTTTTTTCAAATAATTTAAGCTATTCTTAATTAGTTATTATAAAGGAATGTAATTAAAAGTGTTATACAGCAAATGTTTAAAACATCTAGTAAAATAATTTTTATAAACATTTAAGAGCATGATTTTTTTTTCAGGGGACATGCTCGTGCAAAAAGTGAAGGACCATTCTCTCATTTTTCGATCTAGTCAAGAAACAAAATTTTGTGAAATATTATATCTTGTTATTTTTAAATAATTTCTTTTTTTCAGATTTCAAATTTATGAATTAAATAATAAATTATTTATTACTAAATTAATTTATTATAAAAGTAATAAATTATTTTTATTTCTGTATCTTTGTTATTAGCCTATTATTTGATTCACAGTGTTACTAGTAAAATACTTTTGCAATAAAATTATAAACTGAATAAACTTCTTAATTAATTCTGAATAAATATGGCATAAAGTTTGTTTTCTGTTGTCACATGTATATTTCACAATTTTTATGCAAAGGTCAAAATTTATAATAATTAAGAATACTTTTTTAATATCACTTTCTAGATAATACTGGTTTTTGAATTGAAATGAATCTTTTAATAAATTTGGTCATAAAAAAGGCAGTGTCACATTTATGTTTTTCATTGAATCATGCTTATTTGTAATTATGCTAAGATTTTATAATAATATCAAAATAATTTGAATGTTATTAGAAATTAACACTAATTAAATAAATCATTGTCTTGGGTGAAACACTTAAAAGCATTTATGTGTTGTTATAAAACAAGATCAGAAGCAGATGTGAACAAAGTGCAAAGTTTCTAGAACTTTCTGAAATTATATAGTACTGATTGTGCAGTAGGTGTTGAAAAATTCATACCTTTCACTTACGAATTTATGGGAAATTTTGCGCTGCCTATTGTGTTCTTTAAGTTTGGTTAACATGAAATTTTGTAATGCAAGAAATGGATGTTGTAGCATTTTAAAGTTTGAAAGAAGATAGTGTCATTTTTTTAGCGTAGAAAGAATATAAGGCAACTTTTAAAGAAAGAGGATTATGAAAAAATTAAAAATCAGTTTTTGCCTAGTCTGAAATATAAAAGTAGTACATTTTTAAAGTAGCTTTTACATTTAGTGGTCAGAATTGGAAAACGTAATTTCACAATCTGTAATTTTCTATTTCAGATGTTGCAAAGGATTTAAATTTAGTTGCTTCATAGTAAACAAGTATCTGAAAATGAGGTGGAAAAAGAAACGTTTTTTAATTTATGAAAACTGATTTTTTTATTTAATTTTACAAGTTTGTTTCCCATTGTAACCTGTTAACAAAGAAGATTATTTAACCAGCAATGGAAATGCTTGCAGTTTAAATCAAGTAAATTGATTATCAAAGAGGCAGAAAATTTGAAGAATCTTTAATAAACTATGTAGGTAGCTTTATAAAATGAAAGGCATTTTAAATTCAACATATACACATAAATGCTTAAAATGTCATGAAAAAAGATATTTTAAGTTTATAATTATAGAATGCATGTGTACGTGCTTATAAAATTCTATCTTTTATTTCTGTCTACTATCGATTAGTTTTGTGGGTCTTTATTTTTTTAGAGGAAAGTATTTTCCTTAATTTTATAATTTGTTGCTTTTAATTAATTTTATTTAATTAATTTTTTAACTTAATAATTTTTTAGAATTTAATAGGAGTAGTATAATCAAATAATTATGTGCAGTGAAGTTAATTATTAAAAGCTGTAGAGAATACTAACTTTAGATTTTTGCCCTAAGTATACTAATTTAATAAATTAGATTCGAATTAAGTGACATTTTTACATTTGAATATTCATCTAACAGCAATATTTGCTTTGAGGATATGAAGTTTGACTTTTGCACGATAACTGAACTTTGAAATGATTTATTTACTTTTATTCCGAAACTTCGTTTTATTTCATGCTATTATAAGTGAACGTTGTGTAACTTGAAAACTTCGAAGTTTTAACTGATAGATAACGAGAAGAACATTTTGAACTATTTAACAAAATCTGAGAAAGTTTTTGTGGACATAAAACATTTAAAAAATGTTTAATTCATTTGCAAGATTTTTTTTCAGTGTTTTTTTCTATAGAATTAATTTTGAAACTTAATTTAGCTTGAAAGTGATGACAAACTGAATAATTTTGGGTGCAAAGTAAAAACTAAGATTTATTACGCATTGTGTTTGTAAATCTGTGGGAAGGGAAGAATAAAATTATAAGCAAAATGAAAATAAATTATTTTTTAGCTAAACTGAAGTATTAATTTTTTAAACAAATTTGTTAAAGGCATGGCTATATTAAGTATGTTAATGGAATCGAGGCTTGAATATTCAGTTTAACAAATTTTGTGCTTTCTTAAAAAGTAGAAAATTTGATTTTTAATGAAAGATTAATTAATCTATTAATTCAAAGGAAATTAAATGTTATGCAACTACCATCTGTAATTTCAAAGAGTAGTAGACTGAGTAAACATCTAATTGTATTGTAAGTGTATTGACAGACAGTGAGTGCATAGGAGAATAAAAAAATTAGCTGGGGTATGTAATTCAAATATACAAACAAATTTTGGAACCTTGTCGTAACAATATGAGGTTCACTAGTGTGTTGCATTCCTTACTGGAACTACTGTGTTTACATGCAGAGAGTAACAGTATAATTTTTTGAAGCATAGAGAATGGCTATTTTGAGTTCTTAATAGAAATACTTTTCAAAATAACTTGTACTGTAATAATGTAATCATATCATCCTGCAGTTGCAATACATTTACTCAAACAGGTTAAATCTACAACAGTATCTGTCTATTTCAGTTAAGATTACTGAACAGAAAAGAAAGTTCTATAACATAATGAGGCATACTAATTTTTTTCAGCTATTTTGTAGAACAAATGTAATTTTCAGATGCCTTTCTGCTATTTAATATAAAGGATACACAAGTAATTTAATGTAAGGAGAAGCATATCAATTTGAAATTTTTAAATTAATCAGAATTCATCTTCAGATTGGTAATAATTTGAAAGACTTTCAGTTTCTCTTTATAAAACAAAAGTACTCTACAACAGTCAAAGTCTTTCTAAAAGAATGGTATAAATGTATACCATTCTTTTATTCATACATACTGAATACCGAATTCAACATACTTTATTATAATAAGGATCACTTTAGACAAAATATCTATTATCTGCAGATATATCCTTTAGTAGTTCAGTTGTAACAAATATATTCTACATATATAATTACATAATGTCATAATGGAAGCAAATATTATCTAATCTTTACAGATACATAATTTGGGAATTTACATAAGAAAAGTACATTCTACTGACATAATTACTTGCTGTAATAATAAAAGCAAATAACTTGTAACAGCTACAGATATATCTATTGGAATTTTACATGAGAAAAACACTTTCTTTTTACGTAATTGCTTTCAGTAATAATACAAGCAAATAATCTGTAACGGTTATAGATATATATGTTGGAATTTTACATGAGAAAAACATATTCTTTTTATAAAATTACTTTCTGTAATATTACACGCAAATAATCTGTAACCATTACTGATATATCTTTTGGGGTTTTACATGAAAAAATATGTTCTGCTTCCGTAACTATTTGCCGTAATATTACAAGGAAAAGATCTGTAACCTTACAGAAATAATCCCCGTAAAGTTACAAAAAATGCACCTGTTACTGCTACTCAAATAATCCGTGACATTCCAGTTTCCATGAGTTTTTTTAGTAACCTTACAGAATTTTTACAGTGAACAGAACGATTCAGATGTACATTATTTGAGCAGCTGCTTCATTTTTCGTTTGCAACTCCATAGATAAAATGCATGTCGGCGAGCTTTGCATTCATGCATTGATGCATGCCACTCCAAATGAGCATGGGGATTGTCAATCGAGTATGCCAGCATGGATTACATAGTGTACACATGGAGTATTTCATTAGGACATGGATTTAACCAGTAGAACGCTTTCACCTACTGCTTAACGGTACTCTGTAAGGCGCCATTTCGGCACACACGTTACCTCTTTCACGACCAAAACGCTCAACACGGCCCTTCATTGAGACGATCGAAAGCGGCCGAAATTGCAATCATGTTTTTTTCCTCCCGTTAAGGTATGCAGTAGCAAGTGCAGTTTCCCCACATGCATTGTATCAGCTTACGGCAGACAGCTTATTCTAAGAGGTTTAACTGTGGTTTCTTATCTTTACGTTGCACTTGACATTTCGTTGTTGATTCTCTGATTTCAGTTTAAGAGCTTCAGAGTAGGTTTATAAAGAACGGGGTCAAAGGCTAATGGAATCTTTGTTAGAAAGTACAAAGGAATTTTCACACCTATTTCTGCATTAATGGACCGGGAGGGGAGGAAATTGCTGTGAAACTGGAAAAGTATTTCGGGCGTTTTGGTATTTTAAGGATACAAGTTAGCGAAGGGTTTGGATTTCAAACAGTTACATTACAAAATCGGCTTATTTTGGTCTCTTCTACCGGCCTTCAAATTTCTGCCAGATATTTTTTAATCATTTTTATAGATATTTATTGGTTTTCATCAAGTAAGAACGAAAATGTCTGCTTCAAAACACATACGTTTAAAAAATTATCACATATCTTTCTTTTTTAAGTCCTACGAACAAAATTTTGAGCACCATTTTTCTAGATGATACGTATGTGCACTAAATAAAGCTTCTAAAATAACTTGTTTTCTCTATAATGTGATGCGGTATTTTTAACAAAAGTTAAATAAATGCAGGAAAGTAAAGCAAGCTCCGTTGCATTTTAAATAAACATTATGGAGCAGCATTTCACAACCATTGCCTAAAAATTATATGATATTGAGATATTCTTACCGAAATTTAGAGCAATTATTTTTTCTTATAACCAATCTTTCTACTAAAATATGATGCTTAGGGATATTTGCAAAGTTTCGAAACTCAGTAATGGTAAAAAAATATTCTTAAAACATCTTAATCTGAGCTGTTTAAGATTAGTTTTTATAAAATTCATTTTAGTCTTGTATAAAAATTTGGCCTCATCTTTTGTAATAAATGAAACTTTTTCTTTCCATGAGCAGTCGAAAACTATTTTTGTCAGCGTCTGGATATTTTAATGAGCTTTGCCTTAATTAACCGAGAATTAAAGTCTCGTTACGTAAGTGCAGAGCGTTCCACACGCTTCGCATTTAGCTGATAAAGGTAATTTGGTTAAAGAAAAGAAGGCATATACTATGTTATCACGGTTCACGAGTTTTTATTAACATTCGTTTCAAGAACGCTTTCCTTTTTTTTTCCTGCGGTGAAATTTGGTTATATTGGGGTGACTGCTAAACTCTATTAATTATGAAAACTTCCAAAAATGCAAGCTGCGGAGGAAAAAATTTGTCGCAAAATATTACAGTCAATTTGTTTTTATGCTGCAATTTCCAAAGCTAAGATAAAAAGAATTTGTTGTCACAATAGGCTGAGAAAGATTATCTTCCTATTACGTTTTTGCTGCTTTTGCTTAGTTATCTTACTAAACATTCTGTAAAGTTGCGAACATTATTGGATAGAAGCACATTGTCGCAGGAAAGTATATGGGAGATTTAAACTTTTTAAAACTCTTTTTCTTTCATTCCATAATTTTTTAATTAATTACATAAATCAAAGGGTGAAGAATATTTTTACATCGGAAGGACACATTATATTCCATTGAGATATTTTTAACAGTTTGGTGAGGTAGTAAAAGATCTATACGAATAGACAGCAATATATAAAATTTTAGTAGAAGTTAACTTAATTTTGAAATAATTTCGATGTGTTTTAATCATGACTTAAACGGTTATTTACTCCAGGTTCTCCAGCACTGACAAGAAGTAATAATTTTAAACTTACGATCTGATTCAAATTAAATTATGACATTGTTTTATTTAGCGATTAACAAAAGGTAGCTATTGTGTATACGATTTGGAAAATACTGAAGACATATGTTGATGAAGCAGCCGCAAACATGGCCGAATATGATATTCCTTTTTATTCTAGTTGACAAATATCTTTGTAAGCCAACACAGATAAACTGGCGCAAAACGCACCTGCTCTAGAAGAGCTACGTAGGTGCCGGTGACATTTTAAAATACGTTTGAAGCAAGTACCGGGCAGCAATCTAGCTAGACAAAAAAGCTGACAGCAAGTGAAGTGAGAGAGAAACTGAGACATTTTAAGATGAAAGCTTACTTCAAAGCGGAAAGGGTTTCCAAATGAAATTAGTTTCGGTTTGCTTTATCTGTATTGGATAATAGTTAAGCATCAAAACCTATTGTTAATTGAAGCCTTATGCAAGCTACCTGCGACATGAGAGCTATATGCAGGGATTAGATGGCAGCTATTAATTTTGAAATGATGCAGTTTAGGGAGTTTTATTATAAGCAGTTACTATTTTTAGGATGCAAAGGGGAAATAACAAAATCAAAATGGAGAATTATTGGACTATTGCAAATTTACAAATTAAAGTTAGTATTTTGATATATACTATATGTATATTGTGTATAGTATATTGTTGCGAAATGCCGAGCTGCAGTAAGATACTTCACCGCAAAGCAGTTCAGGGTTGCCAGAAAATGGATAGGAAAGGCAGGGTTGCAAGATTTCGCGTGAAATCGCCCATTTGGCAGTATGACGTAGACTGTACTTTAATGTTTTGCCGTGAAACTGTCCTCACTGTTATAGCCTGAAGGCTGTGTTACTGATTGTTTCAGCCCGTTTGTTATAGTTTTTCGACGACTTTAACGCGTCCTTGGCTCTTTCCTGCGTAATACTGACGAATAAATTGTGTTTTGATTCTTCATCAAGTGTTGCCATCAATCACGCCAAATCCACGAACCCATAGAATGCAACAATATACACTGGTTATCATAAATTAAGGAAAAGTCACAAAAATCACAATTACTGAAAAAGTTACATTTAGAATTTTATGAAACGTTCCCACAACATACAACACATAGTTAGGTATCAAATAACATAAAAAGAAATTACCAGACAATTATCTTAGTATAGAAATTAGCACATGTATAAAATGAACAAATCGAAGGTGTCAGTTTGCTATAGGAAAAGTACCTTCAATGTGGAATATGATCGCCTTTAGAAGCAATACAGCACATACAGCGATATGTGATGCTTTTAATTATGCGGTCTACCAGTTCCATAGGAAGGGGCAGCTATTGCTCTTGCAAAGCAGTTGCAAGCCCGGCAAAGGTCTGAGGGGGCAGATTGAGAGCAGCTAGACATCTCCATAAAGCATCCCAAACGTGCTCGATAGGATTCATGTCCGGGGATCGAGCTGGCCACTCCATGCGCATAATTGTTTCCTGTTGAAGATAATCATCTACGATGCGAGCCCTGTGTGGTCCTGCGTTGTCGTCCAGTAACAGGAAAGCATTACCTATTGGCCCGGCATATGGGCGCATATAAGCATCTCTATAAACCTGAGCATTCACGCTTCCCCTTGGAAAGACATGGAGGTCTGTGCGTCCACCCAAAGAGATGCCACCCCAAGCACAGACACTGCCTCTTCCGTATGCATAACTTTCACGGATGTTTGACGGATGATAACAAGTTCCAATTCTATCCATATCAAATAACGCCTACTATTGTTTTCTAGACTAAACCTGGCCTCATCCGTAAAGAGAACAGCCCTCCATTGATCAGGCGTCCAGTAGACATGTTGTCGTGCGCGCTGCAAACGGTCCCTCTTATGGCGTGACGTGAGCGGCACGGAAATGGCTGGTCGCCTCGCATACAGACCACCTTAGTGAAGTCTTCTACGCACAGTTGACATTGACGCCAACCTTCCGGTGGCTGCAGCAAGGAAGGACCTAAGAAGAGTCAGAATAGTGGTTCTATTCCTACGTACACATAATGCCAAATATCGGTCATCGGCGCTCGTCGTAGCAGTTGGCCGTCCTTGGCTGAACTTCCTAGATGCCGAATCTGTGATTTGAATTTGCCTCTAAAGTCTATGAACCACAGAAGGGCTCACATTGAGCCATCTGGCCACTTCTGTTTGACTTTGTCCCGCCTCTAGTCTCCCGATGGCTCTCCATCGTAGTTCTGCAGGCAAGTGATGCCTTCATTGTTACGAATTGGCTATCTCAGATTTCTGATGCCACTATCACATAACACACATCTATGTGGGTTTGCTCTCAAACATGGACTTTTATGCTCTTCGCAGATGAAGTATTCCGAGTGCAGATTCACTAATTTGCATATTGCAGTTTTACTCAGCTACTTTTACTTCGCAACATATTCAAATTTTACACGGTTTGGCTTATTTTTGAGGGAGTAATCGCTATTTTTGTGATTTTTCCTTAATTCATGATAACCAGTGTATATGGGGATATTTTATATGAGTCTAGAAGACACGCTATTATAAATATATTTTAAGCATGATTTTTTATGATAACTGAGAATGAATGAACCTTGAAAATTGGAAATAAATTTAAACTCAGAGCAAAACCCAAATTTACGAATTGACTTGCATAGTATGTAAATATCGAATGATGTTTTATCTCACTGCGAGCTTAGAACTTCCAAATGGCAGGATATTTAATTCCCAAGCATTTTTCGTGAATGGCCGAATCCATTCATGATTTACCGTTTCATCACCGAGAATGTACTACTCACGGTGCACCTCAGAGGGTAGACTATATTAAACCCGCGAGATGGGGAAAGTTCTGTCCCAGTCTGGATAGAGACACCTCGACGGAAGAATCCGGGAACTTCCTACCCTTTCTTCTTCTTCTACCAACAATTTATCGGAAGGACTTTCGGCTCGACTCTATTTCAAGTGCCCTAATCCGGGAAGATACTATGCATTTACAAGCTTAGAATATTGAATCAGAAATAAAAGCCTTAAAGTAGAGTTTATGATACTTCCGGCTTGACGTCTCACATATTTCGTCCTGCATCTATTTGTATTATGCAGCATGGATAACCATCCAGTATTACGAGGATAAAGAAACAATAATAAAATATTCAAAGAAACGCTGAGATAGTAAACACACTTTGCTATAGAACATACAGAATAAAAAATATATAGTTGGCAGTAAGCGGATATAGTGAACAATTTTTAAATTAGGTTTCGTTTTAAGAACGTTCCACAGTCATGGTAACTTTAAGCACGAGATGGATAAGTAATGTCGAATAATAAAACATCACATCATGAACATTACCTTATCTGAAGCAGCAGAATAAAATATGTTTTGAACTATTACAAAACTCGAGGCAAAATTTGTAAAATCAGTGAAATTTCTCCGAAATGCACGAATAGTTAATATTAAGCATTGTGGTCCTTAAATGCGTTTGCATAGTTAATATTTATTGGTAAAAACAAAACCGATTTATATTTCTACTTGTAATGAATTAAAATGTAAGGTCAAAATTTCTCAAGAAAAAAGTAAAAACTTAATTTAATTATCTTTATTGCTTAAAATTCATAGAATTATAAATTACATAATGGTCATAAAAACATGTCATAGATTTTTCACCTGGATATTGAAATTTATAAATTCTTTTCATTTCAAAACAGGAGTTTTTTCCTGCAAATCCTGATGGCTTTTGAATTTTAGTTTTTATTTATTTTCATTTAGCTAAAATAAAAGTGGGTCCATATGATAGCTTTGCCTAGATTAAAAAAGGAAAGCACTGAAAGCATAAATAATTCTAAAAAGAGGAAAGTATTTGCACTGTTTTTTAAGCAAAGTTATTTCTTACCTCGTAATTCGTGAGCAGTCTCTTTGCACTTGAATTTAAAATTGATTTAAAAATATAAAAGCTTTTATATACCATTTTTCCTACATAACTATTAAACATGATTTCTATTGGAATTTCAAATTTAATACTTTTGACATCTTAATGCAAAAATTCTATGCAGTTGATAAGACTTAAAACTAAATTATTTGAAGAAAGAAACTGCTTAAAAATTAAAATGAATATATCTGACTATGGCAACAGAAATCAAAATTAGCTATAGCCAGGACTAACTTTTTGACACGATGAGTTTTGATTGGTCATCCGAAGCAACGGTTGTGTTTCTGAACAAAATAATATCGTATAACCTTCTTAGAATAAGAATAAATATAAATAAATATACCTATTGCATTAATAATAAGTCATTAGATTTAAGTAATTAGAGAAATATTTGGATATCACTGACTCGTTAATTTTGTAATTAATGAAATATATATGACTTACCTGGAATTCAGTGTTTAGCGCTGAGTTCGAACTCTAAGATATTTTTCTTCAAATAGCTCTCAAACGGCTGTAAAAAGAGAGAGGAATTTTTTAAAACATTATTTACTTACCTTTAATCTCATTATTGAAATAATAATAATAGGATGGTCTGATGATTTTATGAAATTACACTTTTAGTAACATATTAAATAACATATATTCCATATAAGCACTTCGAAAACATATACATGGGCAAAATAATAACTGTTTTCAGTCGACTACTTTCTACACTTTTACTATTAAAATTATCCGCATTTGCAAAGGATAAGTTCCCTTTCAAAAAAGGTTCTAATCGTATTTTTAAATAATGCTTCTCTATTTGCAAATAATAATCTGTCATTGGCTGATAATGGATAATAATTTTTATTCCAAATATTACTGCTAGTATTTAGCAGTAGTATTTGGAATTTTTTTATTTTGATTTGATGTTTTTTTTAATTTTTCGGAATTTTTTGATTTTGAAATTTTGCTCATAACTGTTTTGCAGTAGTTGTACTGATGTACAAATCTAATGCTAAAATTTAGTCTCAAATTAAATGCATAAAAAAGTCATTAGCACAAATTAAGTTCAATCTTCTCTGCGATCCTTCGAAATACATTTACTATTTCAACAAACGCTTATCTGCTTTACGTACAGGTACAAGTAAACGTACGGAGGACACCGCGATGTACCATGCATCAACTCGTGATGCCTTCCCATACGAACTAACCCTAAAAAAACTGCAAGATTTGTAAGAGTTTACAAAGAAAAGCTGATGAGATGAACAACTTAAGCTTTCCAAAGGATCTTGAGATTATCTTGTAGGGTTTCAATTATTTTGCATAATAAATTTATTTTAAGTTTGATACCTTTCCTGAACATCTCAACTTTCCCTTGCATTTTCTCGCCAGGATGTAAATTAAGTGAAGTGAGTATTTAAACGGTAAAACTCTGAGTTTATTCAGAGCGTATTTTCGCTAGCCAGCGCACGTTTCATTGCTACCTTGTCGTTATGCCAGTAAGCCTTTTGGCCATTTCGGATTATCATCCCGCCTGTTAGGTTTTTGAGAGTCAACCTGTTAGGTGTAAATTAACGTGCTCATCCAGAATTATTCTATTTTAGATTCGACTTCAAATAACATTTAAGTTCCCACCGCAAGTTGACGGTGTTTTGTAACGCACGAAGATCGTACCTTTCTGTTGAACTTTGAATTAATAAAGGGTTACTTTTCACCCTTCTTCTGTGCTGGTATTTATTCATGTCTGTGCGAGAATTAGCCAAGTTCATTGCAGGGTCTAGAAATAGTTTATGTGGTGTAGCAGAGATAGATCTTACAATATATTATGGCATTCGTACATAGTGCAGTCCCACCGTACAGCCTGCGTCCAGTATTGAAAATAATGATTGCTTCTATTATTGAAAATAATGATCTAGGACATAAAGAGATTACAGCATAATTTTAATACAATTTGAAATTCACAAACTAAATTGAGAACATCTGTTTTGATGAAACAAAAGTAACAGTTAAACATTGCGAAATAAATATAATAAGTACTGGGAACACAGTGTTATAATGAATTGCACTAACAATACTAATGAGGTGTCGACGAGGTCAAATCGTTTGCGAATAACATAAAAAAATATCGTAAGTAAAATTCGGAGAGGTTAGGGATTTGAGAATGTAATGTTCGGGAATGCAGAAAATAATTTTGACAAGAAAAAAAACGGAGTTTTAAAAAAAAGCTACTTAAAATGGTATACTGGAGCAGGTTGTAACAATTTAAAATGTTCACAAGTAGAATCCTTTTTACAGGAAGTAAAAGTTCAAAATTTATGCAGCAGGAGGAACTTATACTTGACAGAGATGATGAAGGCCGCAGGAAGAGTATCATTGCATAACTTATTTAAACTTAGGATATTGATGTTTAACTTTAATTAGAAACCTCTGGTGAGATCAGTATGTGGGGATGTTATGCGATTATCCTCAGCTAAGCGGCATGAGAAAGTTCCCTGTTTCCACACATATATGGACGTCGGTGTTCGCCATGTTTCTTGAGTAGAAATATGTGTGAAAAGTCCGTGTCCTCTTACATAATAATTTAATGAAGCATTCGAGCACAGAAATTCCAAGCTTACATAGGAATCAAATTATATCTACGTTTCCCAGGTGAATCATTATTAAACAAGTCTTGCCAATGTTTTGAAAACGAGTTGTTTTAGCTGGCATTTGCAATTTAAACGAGGCCATGGAAGGATGACTTCCATACCATCTTGATTAACAACAGTTTCTTTTGCTAATTCATCTACCTGATCATTGCCAAAATGGCCACTTTTACCTTTGATTCATGAAATTTGAATTTTGTACTAGTTTCGAATTAAAGCAAGAAGAGAATTTATGTCGGAAACTAATAAACGGATTCCTAATCGCTAAAATAGCTTGTAAGGTTTATCCTAAGTTTATTAAAAGTTATTTTAAGTTTTGTATCTTTCCTATCTTATTCTAATTTCAGCTTACAATTTCCTGCCAGAATGTAAATTCAGAAAGGCAGTTAATGCAAATGAGAAAGTGTATTATTTAAGTAGTGACTTCACTGACTTTGGGAGAGAGAGTTACCTGACTAGCGCGCGTTTGCCTTTTGGCTACGTGTCTCTTATCTGTTACTACGCTCTGCCATACCTTAGGCCCTTGCTTGGCTTCGCCGATTTTCAATAAATAGTTTCCCTTTTATTATGGAGATGACCTTTCCATTTGATGATATCTGAAGGAGCAGTTTGAAAATAGATTCCTGAGTTCGATTTTTGATTGATCAGTATATGTAATTGGAGATGAACTACTTTTAATTTTCGTCAGATATGGGGAATTTTACTTTGCTGAAGTAGAGCTGTGGATGAATAAGATAGGGATAACTTTTTCCTTTCATAATTGGATAGGAGAATCCTAAATCTACTTTAATATAAATCCTTAAATACTCTAAAATGATATCACAACTATGCGCTTTTTAACATGCTAAGTAATAACCGCAAAATCATTATTTGCTGCAACTTATAGTACCATAATATATAAACATAGACTAAAAGGAGAAAAAATCTTTTTTAAACGCTGATAAGCATTTTGATTATCAGAATGAGCACAAATGAACAGCCACTGCTCCTCATAAACATGTGCATTAATAATTAAAAATTATGGTTGCTCTTTTTTTGCAGATATATTCAGCAAAAAATTTTGCAGTATGTGTATCTTTTATGAAAATTATGATTAAAAGCTAAATTACAATTAACCATTGTTTACTTTTACCTAACTTAAAATTGAAACCACAAGGAAAGAAAAAAATACTATTAAAGTTGCAAAATGCAGTACAAAATGAGAAACTAATTGAAATTTGATACCTTTAGAAAGATGCGGGTAGCTTAATGAATTTGTGTATTTAGTATTATTTTTAATAAAATATTGCTAATCGGAAAGAAGTATCGAAGAAACACAGTTAGCTTTGTAAATTAAATACTATATTTATGTCAATATCGACCAAGCAAATGAAGGCTTATATGGGACAGAAAACTTATTTCTATTCCCGTAAATTTATTTTTAAACATAATTAATATCGTCTATTCCGAATACCGTTTAGCGTAAAAACAATACTCTTTTATGTCATTGAAACACTAAAATACTCCAGAAAGTCAACTAAGCTCTGTAACTGAAAGTGAGTAAAATAGTATTTAATTTGGAATTTGCAATGTATTGGACCCAAGGGCAAGATTCAAAGGGCAGTAAATTAAACTTATTTCCATATATATCACAGATAAATACACCAGTTATTATTTTAATTAAAAATTCGTTTTTGACTGAATTATAGAATTTAACATTCACTTTTATATTACTGATGAGTTATTAAGTTAACTACAGTTACCAAAAAAGCACAAAGCCCTCTTTTCTTAGCTCCTTTCATGTTAAAAGGAAACTTGAAGTGATTAATATTAAACTAAACATCACAGACTCGCCAGCGGCAGAGCAGTAAAACATTTGAACACTGACAGTTCGACCCCTTCCCATATCCTGCAGAACGGTCCGGCTGTGTTGGAGCCTTCGTGATTTTCCCAGTACGCAGCATGAACAAGAGCCAACTTTTCTTAAAGGTTTACCCTCCTCTCGAAGAAATCATTCTCTTAGATAAACAGCCTCAAGTGATGAGCTGTAGTTTGAGCAATTCAATCAATCCACTGAATATCATAAATACTCCCTAAGTTGCATTCCGAAACTATAAATTCTTGTCAATAGCTTTCACATTTTTGCTATCAGTATTTAATAATCTTTAGTTGGATGAAGGTAAAGAAAAACTGTTTATATCTTATTATGCTAAATAAAATTTTTAACAAATGCAGTTTCATTCGTCATTGTTTATCATTCGTGAAACCCCGCAGTTTCAGTATTGAAAACTATTCTTTTAACCAAAAAGCTTTAAATCTGCAAAATGTTTCACTGACAGTTTAAAATTTTGCAAAGATATAAAATATATTTACGAATGATGTGAATAATTATTTTTGACAAACAACTTTTAATTGCAGTTACAGCCAGTATTTCAGGTAACAATAACTTAGTTTACATTTAATGCAAGACACTTTCTTTTTCTGCAATAGAAAGCCTGCAATGAAGCAGTTACGCTAAAATGCTGAGGTAATATTGCAGAAATCAGCCAACAGTGATGAAAGCTTTTCAAAACTATATCCTGTAAAGCTTTAAAATATTTATATTTTCATTTAAATAATTTGAATAATATTGTGCTCTTTCATTCCCATATTTGAGAAAAGTAATAATTATCCAAATCTTTCTGGCAACATAAAACGTTTAAAATTAATTTAATTTTTATTGTTATATACTTTATTTATGAAAAGTAAATTTTATTTCATTTCGAAATACATTCCATATCATAATAAACTACAAAATACAAGTTACAAAGCAAGCATTAGAAAATGTCAAAACATTATCATGTCTATTGAACTTCAAACATTATATTTATTACCTAAGAAAATAGCGTAATGAACAAATATTTCATGTTCTCTTATCACTTACTTTATTGGGCGAAAGTTTAACAGTTAGCCAGGCCTGACGATACCTAATACAGGGTGTTTTTGAATTAACGATGCGGTTTTAAAAATTAATAATAAATAAATGTATCACTTTATATGGGCAAAACTTACAGCATAAGCAGCGCAACTGTGCCAAGTTTTTAATGCATTAATCACAATCCTTCAAATATGTGCACCCTCGGTCACATGACGCACATCTACAAGGTTATGAAATTCTACTCATACTCGGTGTAGCATGTCCGCCTTGGCGGTATAAAGTTATTGCTCTATCCGACCACAAACTTCCTCAAGAGGCACGGGCATTGGCGGTACATAAACTTGGTCTAACAAACACCTAAAGAAAGAGAATGTGTGGTGTTAAATCCGACGAATGGCCAGGGAAGAAGGTTGTTGGTTGCTGTTGAAGCACGTCCAGACAAACGTTGGTGAAAAACATGATTAAGAAGCTCTCGTACATTTCTGTGAAAATGGGGCGGAGCACCGCCCAGTTGCAAAATGTAATTATGATAATTGGTATTTAGCTAGGGTAACAACCAGGTTGCCAACGTGTCTAGAAACGAGTCACAGATCACAGAATCTTTTCGAAAGAAATGGGCAGTGCACTTTCTTGCAGGACACTGCATAGAAAACGTGCACGAAATTTACTCTGCACTGAAACCGCAGTCTGGACACCTTAAAACGGAACACATAGAAAGCATTTTTCCCCTTGCGTCGCCAGCTTGGAAAATGAGGCTGCGGCTGCGCAGTAAGCATGACAAGCAAACAGCAGGTAACACATCAGAAAGTTGAACAGGTTCTTACCGTGTAGGTTTCACAAGGGTAAGGTAAAACATCGAATTATTATTAGCTTTTAAAACCGCACCATTCATTTATAAAAATCCTGTGTATATACACCTACGAAAATGCACAGTTGCCGCCGTCGCTTCAACCTATAAAGCTGCGTTCACACTGGTCCGTTTGGGCGAAAAGCGGCAACGCGGAGAAAAACGCTTTCTGCGTACATCAGTTAACACCAGCGCGGCAACTTTCGCTTTAAAAGTTGTAATATGCTCTCACTAGATGGCATCGGAAACTTGGGGAAAAACATGAAAATTTTGTGTGGTATTTTGACTTTTTACGATTACATTTTTTTAATTAAAATGTATTTAATTTCTGCTCGATTGAAGCTTATTTTACTTCTTGCTTTGCGTAAGAGAAGCAGAATGCAGTGGTTTATATTAATATGCGTGAGATGACTGCAGCAAGGAGATTCAAATAATTTAATTGAAGAAATGCGCTTGAAGGAAATGAAATTTCTTTTAATTACTTTCGCCTGACACCTCATCAATTCGATGAATTTCTAGCCTCATTTATTCAAAAGCAGAAGACTAATTTTTATCAGAATATCGCAGAAAAGAATCATTTGGAAGACAATATGATATCCCAGAAAAAGATCGTTGTGTATATATAACGCTGTGTATATCTAATTTAATTTATTTATGAATTTTGTTGAATGATAATTAAAAAAATCCTAATTTCATGGTTCTATTTTGAAGAGTAAATTTTTCAACGAGTAGAATAGCATAAATGTTTTTGCATGATGTATGAACTTCCCTTAAATGCTTCTTTAAATGAACTTCCCTTAATTGGTTGAAATAATGCAGTAAAAAAGTATATTTGTTTAAATATATATAGGATTTACAGTATTACTAAATTAAATGAAAAAAAAGCAGCTATTTTTAGTAAACAACAGCAATTTTTTTAAAAATGTTTTAGTTTCTGCCTTATGTATATATTTTTTAACTTAAATGTAACAGTAATTACTTCAATTAGTCATTCATATATTAATGAACAGCCACTATCTAAAAGTTTATTTTATAAGGTCACTCTTATTTAAAATTCATTGAACTAACTTCATTTTATATAATACTTCTTTTTCTGCGTTAAAAATTGAATTCCATAATTAGCAAATTTACTAATGCTCATGCAAAAGTCCTTTAAATTAATGAAAAATTATCATCAAGATTAAACCTTTGGCTAAGTTTATATATAAATTGCTCGAAAAGTGGTCATGCATGTTAAGAAAAACAAACTCTGAAGCCATTAAAATGCATAGCAGTATTCCTCTAAATCAGCTACATACTAGCGAGCTTCTTTTTTGTATAAATAACAGTTTTCTTAATTTTTTTAAACAAATAGTTTACTCGTCACCGCTCATTTAAAATTCAGAACTCACTCAATTTCCTATTAGATGAAACAACAACTTTATACTAATACCAATATCGCTTTTGCTAGTCTCGTGTCAGCCGAAATAGAATCAGATCATCTTATGAATTATACATAGCATATCAAACATTTAACAAGGTAAAATTATAACATTTTTTAAAAGAAAATTTTCAATAGCTGAAGAAACGCAAACAATGTGCACCCGCGCAAATTAGCAATTTTTTTTTATTTCTCGACGAGACAGAAAAGCACATATTAAATATTTAAAAGAAAAACTATTATATTTTTAAAAAGAACTCGTAGATCAATGTTTAACAATGAAAAATTGCTATGTCTTCAAAGAGATTATGTTTACTAGCTGAAGAAACGCAAATTAAGTGCACAAGTGCAAATCGGTAATCTTCTGTTTCTATCCAGGTCGGAAACGCCCCATTTCCTCTTTCTGTAAAAGGAATTTCTATAACGGCTGCTGTTTGATTGGATACCTTCACCTGGAAGCTGACGCTACTCTCACAGTTGGAAACACTCATCTTCCCCACCGACGACCTGGATTTTCTCCTAGTGCTACAGATGGCACCACATGAGCGACTGTCTTAGCTGCTACAGAGGCAAACTGCCTCTTTTCTTTTCATCGCCCAAGACCTTAAAACAGGGACACATTTCATGTACCGGAGGCTAACGAAGTATATTTTCACTTGAGGCAAGACAGTCAGTTTGCGCCCCTATATAAAAGCGTAAATCAACTGCACCTACATTATTTTGTATTCGATAAATGTTTTAAATTATGATACTGTAACTTTTATAGTAATTTTAAATAATGTTTTTTTGAATATCTAGTAAAATAATACACAAAGTGTATTTTTTAAAGGAAATATGATTAGAAAGCACGTTTGTTGATAATTCGACCAATTATGAGTAATTAACGTTGAAAAATATAACTTATTGTAATACAATTAGTATAAAACGATATTTCACTAATTTTCAAGATATTTCTTGTACTTAAATATTTCATGTGTCGGAGCAAAATCAAATTATTTTTTCAAAAATTATTTCATTAGTTAATTGTCTTATACAGTGTCTTATAAATTGTCTTATACAGTGAGCATGTATTTTCGCAGCATTTTTTTGCCAAGTTAACTGTTTAAAGTTAATGAAGCTTCTTTCACCTCTGCAATAGTAACTAAAAACGATAGTTTGTTGGTTATTTGAATGTGGAAAAGTACACGAGGTCTATCTAACCTAAGAGTAGGGATCCTTCATGGAGCACTTTCTGGCTCCATGAAGGATCCCTACTCTTAGGTTTCTGGCTCGTATTCTCGTTGCACACGAAGAAAACTACGAAACAAACCATGCAAACAGGTATAGATCCATCTTCATCAGGAGCAAGAAATCTGCAAGACTCAAAGTCTTAGAGAAGCAGTCAATTATTTATTTGAAGCATCTGACTTTTGCAATCTTACAAATCTCAAAAGTGCTTAACTTGTAAGTAACAATCGAAGAATCTAAATATGAATCATTTCACGCATTTGAAATGCAGTTTAAAAAATTTTGTGTTTTCTTGTCTAAGAAATTCCATTCATAACACTTACTTTACATTTTTATTCAAAAACGATGCAAATTTTCTGCGTATATTGACGCAGTTTGGTGTGAACGGTGTATAAGCAACTTCTCTTTCATAGTTACATAAAAACAAAGAAAAAGCGGTCTCCTAAATTTGGAATTTCTAAAAAGGCAATAAGCTAGGTTAGGTTAGATTAATTGATTTTGCCAAAGGGACTCGAGGAATATCTGACTATGGGGCGGGATGTCTTCGTAGAGGACTTTTTAAGGAAAACTGGCTCCTCTCCACGTTACACATTGGGAAAACCATGAGAACCAACCATGCAGCCAGCCGTTCACTAAGATTCGATCCCAGGTGGAACTACCAGTGTTCAGCGACGTTCCCGTTCGGCCACTGGTAGGCAGGCAATAAGCTAAAATATCGGAAATACTGAAGAAGGAACTTGGATTTATGTATTCTACTTTAGATGAAATTAACCTTATGCGGGGTATAAAGGTAAAATGTGGAAGCCAATCTTAAGTACTGAATATTTTGTTTTAAGGTTCAAGATGCTACTAGTAATACAAAAACTGTTCCATAAAGTAAGTAGTAAACTTAATTATGAATGATGACTAAAATGAAGTAACACCAATTTTACATCACAAAAATGAGGCATTTATATAAAATAATCATCATACTCGTTAGCGAATCATACACTAAGGTAAACGACCACCGTTAAATAAGTAAAGAAGCAGTTAGATAGATATTCTGAAGTCTTAAAAGGACTACTCTGGTAGCAAAAAGAACAAAAGGCTATTTTGAAGCCTTACAAAAACTCCTGTAGCAGCAAACAAAGACACTGTTTTGAAGTAGTGTAGTAGAACAAAATTAACGAAGTAGAAAGAACAAAAATAACGCTTCCGGTTTTTTTTTTCAGAAAATCTAAACAAACTTAAGCCGGATTCGCAAATTTCTTAGCAAGAAGAAATTTTGCCTATAAAAAGTCACGAAGCAAGAATCAGTTATTCACTGACAATTATAAAGAATTATGACTTCATGCTTCCCAACTTCCTTTCACTGTGAAATCCCCTTTGACCTACGTTTATTTAGAGATATCCATCCTATTTCATATACGTACTCTCAAAAAAGTCTCTATCTTAATCACAGTCCTTATTCACGTCTAAATAATTTAACTTTGTATATAATATTTATATGTGAATATATGCATACCGTCTGCACTTCTAATGGTCATATGACATTCTTTTAACTCTTTTATAGCGAAGTACCCCGAAACGTCCGTGCATTCAGACATCGACAAGTCTCCCCAACGTCTGTGTTCCTTTTGTATCTGACGCTTTCCCCATCATGCTAGTGCACGGCTCGTTGGTTTAGCGAATCATTTAATGGCATGTCAGTCTTTCGAAGTGAATAAAATTAGCTTTCTTATTTAAATGCACATTTCCTCTCCTTTGTTCAACTATTGATGTTCGCATTTGCAATTCTGTCCTAAGAGAAACTTTATATAGTGGGTGTAACCGCACAAAGATCCACAAGAGAGAAGTAATAGCCACACTTAAGAAGGTTATTTTTAACGCTGTAGCATTCTACTTCGCATGGCGTATGGAAATCCAATCGAACAAAAATTCGTATATGAGGGCGTTTCAGATGTTAGAGGAGAAGAGATTTTGGCTACTACCGATGCAAAAGTGTTAGTGTTCTACTGTAGCTTGCACTAGATACAGGATATATCCCTCAGATTGGCAACCATCCTTGTAGGGTTAACAGCAGGGCAAACACCTACTCCGGCGGCGTTCTGTCATCTTCGGAATCTGCTTAAAAAGGTTGAGAAAATTTTCTTCTTCTCAAGGAGCTCCTCAAATTCCTGTTAATTTAATTCATGTAGAGGCGTTTTACATACCGAAATATAAGCTAAAGATCTGGAGTGTCTAATTACAGCAAAGAACATGATATTTATCTCCTCAATTTGCATCAAAATTTTCATCAAGAGCACCAAGACAGGATACGAAAGTATCATATTGTTACGGATTTTATATTTATTCGGCTATTTATTCAGAATTGTAAATAAAATAGTTTTATTTTCCCCTACGTCGGAAAAGTAAAAATACGAGAGCGCTTGCATTTAATAAACAAATATCTCGTAATTGCTGTTGACATCCACAACTATCGAGTAAAATCGAGGTTTCACCAGAACATTCCAGTAAATAATTAAAAAGCTTATAGAAGCCGAATTTAAATACCTCATCCCAGTTGTAGCTATAGCTGTTTAAAGCGAACTGCTGTTTGTTTACTTAATACTGTTATTGATTGTAGCGAATTCGCTGTGAGATTGGATTAACTTTATCTGTTTTGAAGTGAATTCTGTTTAACGTTTGAGATATCGTGATATTGCACTAATATCTCTGAGGAAATATTTCAGCATTTTGTTTTATTTCTTGTGAAAAGAATAAATTTTGTTAACTTTTTAACGACTTGTGTATTCAATCCATAACGAACCCGTACGCACTAAACAATATATATTCTTTAAGCTGTATCAACCTAACCAAAAGATTTTCGAGATTTAAAGTGCATCGTTCAACAATAAAATTCCTTTTGCAAATATCTTAGCGTTTTCGCGGATTCAAAGTAAACTCACTGGAATGACAACAGCATTCTGACTGGAGAACCGTAAGGTAATGGGAAGAAACATAAACTGAGGACAGTAAAAATATTCTTATAGGATATATTGCATTCATATGTTATTGCTGCACATTAAATGTATAATAGTAACATTGGATTGGCTGAAATGCATTTGGTCAAGAAACCAAAAAGGACTCAAGATTTCGAGCTTCTTTATGCGTGAAACTGTTCTTCATTGAATATGAGGATAACAGTGAAAGAGTTGACACCTGGTCTGACCTACTATTAACAAGACAATTGGATCCAACAGTTGGAAGGTATTTAGGATAAATGGATGCATGTAAGATTCCAAAGCATTTAACATATAATTTTCTGCGTTTAGTTTAGTTCCGCGCTTTGTTGTAAAAATACAAATAATTTTATACTTATAAAAGCACAACAAATTTTAACCGCGTTACCTGCATGAAAATTTATACCTCGAATAAACTAATTAATATATTGATTATAATTTTGCAGTTATAAGATTTATTTTTGTTGTTATTGTCAAGAGCTACTTGATGAAACTTACATAGATCTCGAGCGATGTGTCACAATTACTTAATCGAGTAATCATTTTACATTTCTGAATGGATCACTATTTTTAAATCCTTAATCTTCGTATCGAATATCTTAAACTTAGCCTTGATTCCTTGTAAGATTTTCGTGGTGCAACTGAAAAGCACGGCCGGCTACCAATCCGAAAGTACGGAGTTCGAATTCAGGCTAGGGTACTGAAAAATTTTTATGTTTCTTGTATTTTTACTGGTCTCTAAATGGAAAGCTTATCTACATCCTTATGCACATACTTCATAAAATTTAAATTCTTAAATTAATTTAAAAAATATTCTGTTTTGCATTCAATGGAAACATGAAGATATAAGCATAAAACACATTTATTATTAATAACATTATTCATTTTTTCCGATGCATTTTATTTAATTTTTCAGACGATTGGAACAAATCCCTTCGAAACTAGATAACGTGTGATATTGCAGGTAACGGCGGAGGGGGGAATTCTGAAAGCATTACAAAAATGTAAATATCGGAGCAACTTGCTCAGATACCGAATTCTATATTAAAATTTAATGCCGCGCGAAAGCGGTGACATGCATAAATGCATGAAGGTCTTGGACATCAAGTTATATTGCGTATCTCATATATTTTAAAATCCTTAGAATAAACATAAAAAAAAGTGCTCTGAAAAGGGGATAAGCCGCAACCAATAGATTTTATTCCTTTTACCGGAAAGTAGTTTCTCACATCCAGGCCTGCCACCGCAGAAGCAAATTCGTATGTCCATGCTGTGGCAGCGATCCCAGTAACGGGCAAAATGGTATCCCCGCTTTGGAATGTATCGATCGGGCCGATTAACGTTCCCATTAGGAAACCTCTCGGGGGGCTAGCCAGCCTGTTTGCCCGTTGGATGGTTCCGACCGCAAGACTCGACCGTTCCTGGTTCTAGCGAGAATAATAAACATCTGACTTGGTACCGTGCCGTAAAGAAACACGAATCACATGAACCATGAAATCGACTCTTTGCGCTTGTCAGAAAACTGAAAACATCCTCTGCCCAGAATAGTTTTCCTTTGCTAAAAATTCGATTTCGCTTCCAATCCGCATTGTTTTATACCAGCTTTATTTCCATAACCTGTACAGTAAAAATCTTCAAGAAGATAAAAGGAAAGGGTTTCAATGTGGTAATATATAACCTTATTAAACTTTGTCGGTAATATGTAACCTTTATGTAATTAATATATATCCTTTCTTGGAATAATGAAGGAGATTTGACGAAATTACTCTTGCGGTTATTTACTATCGTGATTATGATCGTTTACTTAAGAGACTGATTTCTTTTGTTGAGAAAGTATACGACGTATTTGACTGGAATTATTTTTACGCAATATTTAACGATTCGTAAAATTCTGTTAATAGTTTTTGTCCTGCTCGTTAAATTATCATCAGCATGTTTTCAGGTTAAATTACAAAAATAGAATGCATTTATTAAAAAAGTGGTAGGAGGGAAAAGAAGGAAACATACCATTCGCATAAGTTAATTGAATGAGATTTCTTATCTCGTAAAAAAACATAAACGCTTTATTTTAGCACGGTTGTCACGTGATTCTTTTTCCATTACCTCATGATCTGTAACTATCCTAAAGCGTAATATTCTTTGCCCTTAAGTCTACGTATTTTATTTAAAGCAAGGTTTTTAAATTGCACTTAATCTGAGAAATGTTCAAATAATTATATGATTTTTTTAACATTAATTTGGGGCTATATGATTACAATTATGATAAATCATGTATCATAGTGTACAGATATTTGTATTGTCACTGAAGCAATGGGCGTTCTGCTGCAATGAATTTCCGATCTCGAAGAAACGCTCTTTATATTGCACTCTTACTGTTCAGCCGACAAGGCATCATACGTAAACGAATAAGTAACAACCCAGCAGGGTTTTATGCTTGCGCAACTATTTAATAACAGACTAAAGACATTATGATATTTCATGTTACGCACCAACGAAACACTTAGCCATCGGTGTTTTGCAAGAAATATTTACTGTACTCTCTGTTAGAGAGAAGTAAATAAAACCTCTTTCCTTCCACTTCAGACTTTAGAAAAAACACTTTGTAAAATTACAAAAGGCGAATAATAAGATAAACTATAAAACATGCAGAATGATAGGTCTATGTATGTTTATGTTCTACCAGTTAAGGTTTTGCATAAATTAAGGTAACCATTTTAGAAAGTATAAAAAATGTGGGGTATAGATATATTTTTTTTTCAATATCAGCAGCTCGAAAACTCCTAGAAGTGCGCAATGCAAATCAGTTATGTTTTAAGCACCAGAAAGTACCAGATATATGGAAATCATATTCATTGAAATCATAATTTGTGTTATAAAAAGGAAACGATTACATAGAAAAATCTGTTAAATTTGTGGATTGTGAAATAACTATTATGTATGCAGCTGCAGCAGCCGCCACTAACGATTGTTACATTATTCGGCTTGGCAATGAGAGGTCCTTTTGCTTTTGCATCCCACTACTTAACGCAGGGTTTCTTAACCAGGGCAAATTCCCTCCAGGCGGGAATTTGATAGATTCAGTGGAGGATTACGGTCAACTTGAGTCCAGCTGCTTCCTGCTGTGCCTTTAAAAATTATCTAAATCTAAATAAAGTTACAAAATTTACATGTATTTTTCGAGTTTTGTAAAGGGAAAGGGAAGTGATTTTTTTAACAATGATGAAAGGAGTGCATGGAACAGAAATGGTTGCGAATAACTGACTTATTTTTGTATCAAAGGAACGAGAAATATAATACTATCAATATGGATAAATATCTAAACACTGAATTCCTCCTGTATGACATAATAGACTTTTGTAAATTTTGTAGCTTCAAGATCATAAAATGCACGAGCATCTGATAAGGAAACTACACAAACCACAATTTCTTTAATATAAAAACTAACACATTCTACTAAAGTGGTGTGTGGTAGCAGGAGGAGAGGAGAAGTACTGGAAGTACCTTAGATTATACTAGGTTACAGCCGTTAAATATGGTGGTGAATTTCATCAGCTGTAGCCCACGGCGATATCTATAGTCGTTTTACAATCATAGACCAGACGTGTACAGCTGGCTACAAAGCTGATAACTTGCGAGACGCAGCAGTACCGTGCATTGTTAAGGTACTGCTAGAACTGCTTGCATTCACTGCTGGGAAATTGTTTAGGGAATACCTTGAAGATCAGGAAATACTACAGCTTCTGACAACTCAGACGCGCTGTTGAGCAGTATAAAAACGAAGAACGAGCAACAGCGAAGATGATTGGAAGCACTGAAGCACAGACACACATTTGCCCATTTTGTGCTGCATACAGTAGTTTGACCCGTTTGAATGGCTCATGTTGTAGAGACATTAGGTATTTTGAAGTTGTAAACGGGGAAAATGAGCAATGCCCTCGCCGGAACTCGAACCTCGTACCTCTCGAATACTCGCCGAATATGCTGACCATTATACCACGAAGGCATGCTAAGAAGGCTGGAGAAATACTTTACATACTCCCCCTTTTAAAAAACGTCTGGGGATTAGGGGACCTGGTGGTAAAAATTCATCATCCATCATTTTTTTTAGATCGGGCGCAACTGTAGAGACATTAGATTATTTCAAAGCAGGTGACATGAAAAATGAGCAATGCCCTTGCCGGGACTCGAACCCTGGACCTCTCGTACATGCGCCGAGAGTGCTGACCATTACAGCACGAAGGCATGCTAAGAAAGCCGGAGAAATACCTTATAATGTGAAGCCTAAATTCTGGCACAGTAGATTAAATGTAATATTTTATTATGAGAATACTCAGAGCAAATTTTACTGCAACCATTATATTCTAACGCAAGCTGAGAGCTAGACTTGGCAGAGAACCAAACAATGCATACATAACGGCGCTCGAAAGGGAGAGGAATGAATATTAATGATTGCAAATAGAATTTAAAGTATAGTGAACATGATGTACTACCCATTTTTTATGCATGTGTGATGCTCTTTACGACATTGCTATAGCCAACATTTGTCATTCAGTCCTAATGTTAGCCGCAGCAATGGCTACCTAGCCTAGCAAAGGTGCCGTGCAGCTAGAGAGCGAAATAGAGAACATTGTTGTTGTTCAAGAGATTATGCCTCTGTTCAGCTAAGGTAATTGATTCAGTTACATAAGCACCCCCAGATTCATGAGCAGCAAGTGTATGTGTACTTGTTCGTTTATACAGGAGGTTTCAAAACGTTAATCAAGTATCTCTAGAATATTTGACCGAAGATCTTGGTTCCTATTAAAGCACAGGTTCCCAATTTGTTTTATGTCCTGCACCTCAAAAACGTTTAGTATGTTCTCAGACCCCTAAAACAGTTTCTGAAAAAACGAAAATAAAGTTGTAAAAACAATTTTAGTAATAATAAAAAAATAAACATTGAGATAAAAAAATATTGCAAAAATTAACCTTCGTTTAAATCTTAAAAAGATAATTACTATTTTGTTCTCCTCTTTGGATAAGAGTTTTCCAATCGTGGCACTATATTATAAGGTATTTATCTCGCCTTCTTCGCAAGCCTTCGTGGTGTAGTGGTCTACACACACATGGCGCGTGTTCAAGAGGTTCGTGGTTCGAGTCCCGGCGAAGGTATTGATAATTTTTCCTCTCTCCTTCAAAAATACCTAATGTCTCTACAATATTGCTAATGTTAATATGTATATCTTATTGCGCATGGAAGCCATTTCTGAATTTGCTTCGATTGACAAAAGGACGCTAAATACAGATTCTCATAAGTATGTCGACGCAAATGAAATGAGTATACTGTTTCAGTTTTGGAAGTAACAGTTTTGATGCCAAAACATATCGGTGAAGAAAACAGTGGTTACCTTTTAAGTGCGGTATCTCTTGTTTCATCAGAGCAAAAAATTATGATTTATTTTACAATAATAGCAGGGGCACCATCAGTGCACAAAGAAGAGTAATTTGGATACCCAAGTCATACTTCACAAAGAAGTCCTTCATCATATTGGAAGACATCATTTCCTTTTGTGGTTGTTTTCATGTCTCCACAGAGTAGGAAATCTTCCATCATGGCAACATCATGCTTACCAATGCAACAAGTTTTTACTGCAGTTTGCAAATTCAGTTGTTTCGTAAAATCAGAAAGATTTTTAAGGGGCTACCTCTAATATGAGCGACAACTTAACTCAAAATGCAAACTCAAATCATTAATTAGGCTTTGAATAACATTTGATAACTGTATTAATTTAAGCTCATTTAAGGCTTATTTTCCCAGAACAACTGTTGACATTTCTAACGCAAACGGTTTTATTAACAGTCTTGGAATTGCTTCTTGCATTTGGTTATTATATACGCCATGCGGTATGAAGCTATCAGGAGCGGTATTTCAGTTCGTATAAAACCAAATTTTGGAAGGTTTGCTGCTCAGAAATCAAATCGAACTCTTTTAAATTTTCAGTCATTCAACACAATGGCCTGCAAAATTTACATCACTATCCAGGTTCTTGAAATGTTGCAGCAATTTAGACGGCTTTAGTCTTATGTTTGAAAGACAATGCCACAAATTATGCACTGAAGTTTCTGGGCGTTACCAATAGTTCCTTTGTAAGTGAATCCAAACTTCATATAATCGTTGCTATTTTATATTTTTAGCCTTGGCAACAGTAATTGTTGCTAGGCGACTGCAGCCGATTCCAATAGAAAGTTTGATATTTTTAAGCATAACTTCTTCAGAACGTTTTACCATTTTAACGTGATTTATGTTGTTTACAGTAAACTGAAAAATTCATCTCGGACAATAAATGAAATTGACTCGTGAACATTTTCGTGCGATTATTTTTCATAAATTTCAACGTAGCTTATGAACACAAAAGTACTTCGATGAACTTAATTCTTTATACAGCGATAAAGCACCATCCTACAGCACTGTAAAAAACTGCTATAACGAATTCAATCGTGGTCGACGTTCGCTCCAAAACGAATTCCGTGAAGAGTTGTCCAAAATCAGTTGTGCCAGAAAATATCGATGTTGTGCATGAACTGATAAAGCAAGATCGTCATGTGATATACTGTGAGATTGAGGAGTCTTTGCGTATTAGCATCAATAAGATATTACATGAATATTTGGCCATAAAAAGATTTGCTCGCGTTGGATTCCACATAATCTCACAAACGTTCAAAAGAAGCCTCGTGTCGATTGGTGCGAGCAAATGCTGGAAACATACATCCAAGGTACATCAAAGGCTGTGTATAATATCTACACAGGTGACGAATCATAGATCTATGCATATGAGCCCGAAACAAAACAGCAATCGACTGTATGAGTCTTCCAAAACGAGCCAAATCCAACAAAAGTTGTTCGCGGAAGAAATGGTTGCCTGTTTCTTCAGCATTACCGGTCATGCGGCGACAGTTGCGTTAGAGCAACGCAGGATGGTCAATTCCGAGTGGTACACGATCATTTGTTTGCCAGAAGTCATCGCAGAAATTCGAAAAAAGTATAACAGGCGAATCATTCTTATCATAACAATGCGATCTCTCTACACATCGGCTCAAACAAAGGAATTTTTTACGGACTAAAACATCGAATTGATGGGTCATCTGCCGGGCAGCCCTGATTTGGCACCCAATGACTTCTTTTTATTCCCACACATTAAAACTAAATTACGTGGTCAGCGATTTGCGACACCCGAAGAAGCGGCTGATGCATTCAAAACGTATGTTTTGAAGTTACCTCAATCGGAGTGGAAAAAGTGCTCCGAAAAATTGTTTAAACACATGCAAAAGTGTATTGATCTTCATGGAGAATATTTTGAAAAACAATAAAACCAATTTCGATCATAAACATTTGTTTCTTCATTATTAGGCCAGAAACATAAATAGCAACCTATTGTATAACAACAAAACCAATTTCGATCATAAGCATTTGTTTTTTCATTATTAGGGCAGAAATATAAATAGTATCCTATTCTACTTTCTTCTCTTTGCCATCATGAATGTTAATAATAATTTAAATATGATCTAAAATATGAATGGAGTAGATTAGAAAATAACGACAGGTAAGTAATTTAGCATAAGTATACTCCTAGAGACATAACAGAACTGAGCAGAGAATGAATACAGAATCTCTACAGAATGCACTCACTAGCGCGCATTACGTTGCAAAATTTTACTGACGTCAACAAAATGCACAGTTAATCTGTTATCGACATATGCTCGACTTCATTACTGCGCGTGCTGTTTTGCACACGCACGAATGAAGTGCGTGTAGTTTTTAAACAAATATTTAATCTATTTCAAACATAATTTCGCCACTCTTTGCTACGAGCACCTCTAACTGGGAATCCTTGCAAAGGAATAAATGGAATAAAGTAAGACCAGGAGAATGTCATTCATGTCATATGTTTTAGAATATACAGCACTTAAATTTGAAATACACCTCCTAAAAAAAGTACATAGACGAATTCTGCACACTCTGCATTCTTATGAGAACAACAGCCTGGCTAGTATGCTTAAACTTTTAAAGACATTAGGTTATTTCGGAAGCAGAAGTGATGAAAAATGAGCCACGCCTTTGCCGGGACTCGTACCACGGACCTCTGGAATACGCGCCTTACGAGCTGACCACTACACCACGAAGGTGGCGAAGAAGGCGGAAGAAATACCGTATGTATTATATTTGAATTCTTTCCATTTGTCTGCATAGCATGTAAGCTTTGGTCAGTTCATGCATCCTTTTTGCTATAACATTTTAATAGACTGGACCACAAACTATTTTATTAAATAAATAAATAAAAATGAAAAACGGCGCAAGGCAACAACTTCCCTTTGATATTCTAAATACGACAGCAATTTATCGCTAGGCAAGGCGCAATTAATTACTAAATCAAGAAATTTTTTACCGCCTAAAAATGTCTTTTATTAATTACACTAATGAAGGAAATGATTTTGTGAAAAATATTTTATAGCAGTATGTATTAATGTTAAGTAGGTTTCATAAAATCTTCTTTGTCTTATCTCCCATTATAAAACTAAATTTTCTTTCTTAAATTCTATTTAGTTATTTAATAAAAATACGCAAATTATGTAGTAGCCTATAAGTTTTTGAATGATAAAGCTCAAATCCAACTGAAATTCTGCAGTCAAAATAATTTCTGATTAGTGTCTTTTCTTCATTTAATAGTAGAGAAGATAATGAGTCGAAAGCATTAATTGAATTAATCAAAACTAAGAATAAAATAATTAAGATAAACAAGAATTTGTCTTAAAATTATTAATATTTGTGTCAATGACAGTTATGTTCTTAATCCTAAGAATTTTGTAATTCTTTTTGAAGAACACGTTTTATCACATTTTAAATAAATTTCTCTTTTAAATGAATGCGATTTTTATCACTTACTTTAAAATATTACTTTCTAGACTGCTTTGAATCTCAAATGGCAGGTTTTCTTTGATGCGTTAAAAATCCGACGAAGAAGAAGAACAAAAGGAATTATGTATAAAATGAGTGATTTTATTCTGACATTTGCTTACGTGGCGTGCAGCATTGGGAAACACCATTTTTTAATGTTACAGGGAATTCTGTGGAGAATATGAATCAGTAATTATAAAAGTTACAAAATCTTAACTTGAATTTTAAATTAAAAAAATTTTTGAATAAAACTGGAGAAAATGTTTTAGACAATGAAAAGAAACAAAACAACGAAAACAAAGAAAAATATTAAATTATTAGTTAGCAGAAAGCTTATTAAATGAATTAAAATATTATTAAATAACAACGTAAAGTAAATAACAGGAAAATAATTAATTAAAAAACCGCCTTTTATTTCATGAATATAATAACACTTTTAACATATTCTTAACTTTTTAATCATTTGACACAAAAATATATTGCAGATTTAAAATACATTCGAGTCAATTCATACAACCAGTGAACAACGTTTCGTATAATTTTTTTTTATATCGCTGTGTGCAGAAATGTTGTTGCGTAGTATATTATTTGGATCATCATATGAATGTTTCATACATTTGTGTTTTTTGATCAATGGTAAATGCTGGAAATATAATTAAATGTGCTGGGAAGCTTAGAAGAAATATTGCTGATTAGGTACAAAACTCTGGCTTTAATAATGAGCTAATTTTGTTCTTCATATTTAAAAAAGCTGATTTCTTTTCTTGCACTGAAAAGCAAAATGTTAATAATTCTCTCACCGCCAACGTGAAATTTGTCTTCATAAAATTCTGCATTTTATTTTAAGAATTGTTTTATTGGAAATATTATATCTCTAAGATCTATATATAAATAAATAAAGCCCTTGAAATCAGTGGTTTTTGATATATATGAATAGGCATTCGAAAGGTGTGTATATAACAACGTTCACTAACCATCACATTTCACTCTCTCTTTTTTTTTCAAAAATGAAGAAGTTTAAATGCCTTTTCAATTTTTTTAAGTGGATTTCAGATTAAGGAAAATGACTGATGTATTAAAAGAAAAGGTGGAAAAGGGCTTTTGAGTAGCTGAAAATTATCAAAATTGTCAACCTTTCTGGGTAAAGAATGCAAAAACTATTGAGAGCAAACTTAATGTAAGGAGGCCCTAGAAAAAGTTTGCCTTTATTAGAAGAAAAATTACAGAACTATATAAAATTGCTATTGAAGCCATGACATTTATATCACTAGAAATTACTCTGTGCTCTTCAGATTATGAAATATGTGCTATCGATAATTACTTAAGAAACTTTAATCACATTTATAAAATAACATTTTACCATGACTGTTTCTTTGAAAAGTAAAAAAAAACCTACGTTTTAAAATAAAAATACGTTTTTTTGCTGTTTACTTATCTCATTGCATTTATTTTTTAAGTGATATATTTTCGACAAATGTCGAATAATATTTATCTCATTGCGAAAAAGGAATCCATGTTAAATTCCTTAATTTCATTAACTTTTAAGACAGGAAGGACGCAACTGCTGCTTTACGTTTGTCTTTCTCTTGTTTTCTTGAACCATTATAATTAGGAGTCAGGTCAAGGAGTCGTTCTTTCTTGAGCTCTTAGCGAATTTTTGCTCAGCGTCAAAGTCGTAACTTACTCAATTGGAAAATTCTTCCAAGAAGAAATAAATTATACAGTTTCAATATGAAATGAATTTATCACAAATGGAGATTTATACGAGGATATAAAAATAGCTCATAATTCATTCAAGGGAAATAAATTTTGCATTAGGTTCACACGTTTCTGAATCATTTGGATCGTTTCTCCCTAACAGGTAAAAGCTGAATCAAACCTTCTCCTGCGAGAGCATTTTTATATCAAAAATTTTACGACTTTTTTCTTCATCTCTCAGTTTATTTTTCGAGTGAATTCATATCTTAAATTCATAGCATTTTCATTTTCGGCGTCATAAAAGAAGATGTCATTCGCAAGACAGATCACGATCCCAGGGCTTTATTTTTGCTTTTAAAATAAATTTTCTGCAGCATTCTTTTAAACGGGCTTCCACTCTATCGTCGGTACGCAATAGTCTGAATTCCTTTTAAAAATGTGGGGAATAGAGGTATTCTGGATCTCTTTTTTTCTATATCCTTCTTCCCTGAATGACGAGATTCCGCTTCGGTGACCCGTTCTGAATATAGATAATGCTTTGAAAAGTAAGGAAAGGTCTTCAGCACCAGACAGAGGCATTCAAGAGATGCTAGATAGAACTTCCAGAGGCATTCTTGACTCTGCGAGAGCATACAACTTATGAACAAGTGCAAACTTCGCGCGGTTTATTCAATCGGTTGACAGATGATGACAGTATGATACAAATTCGCAACTAACAATGATGTTCTTGAAGCTAAATCTGATGCTTGGGTTATGAATACAGCGTTTAGATTTTTCTATTTGTGCTGCTTGAGCATGTTTTATTGAGAATGATGTACGACATTAAAATATTATCTTAAGAAGGACACACAATATCTAAATAAAGCAGATCACTCATTTCCTCTTCTCTACTCTGTTTCAACATCAAAGCACCATGTTAAATTAACTAACTTTTATATAATAACTGCTATCGATTATTGTATTAAGTGTTACGCTAAGCAACAGAGATTTATACAGGCCTTTACTTGTAGAGACATTAGGCTATTTCTAAGCAGAAGAGATGAAAAATGAGCAATGCCCTCGCCGGGACTCGAACCAAGGACTTCTCGAATACTCGTCGAGAGTGCTGACCACTACATCACGAAGGTATGCTAAGAAGGCGGAAGAAATAACTTACATACTCCGCCTTTTAAAGGGCGACTGAGGATTAGGGGACCCAATCGCCAAACCCTGGTGGTGGAGAGTCATCATCTACCACCATTTTTAGTTCTGGTGCCACTGTAGAACCATTAGGTTATTTCTAAGCATTAGAGAGAAAAAAATTAGCAATGCCTTCGCCGGTACTCGAACCACGGACCTCTAGAATATGCGCCGAGCGTGCTGACCATTACACTACGAAGAAAAAATTCAGTAAGCTCTGCATTCTTTAATCTAACAACATTTTTGGAAGTTTAAAATCTGAAATTCTAAAATGAAATTTCTAGTCCAGTTTGCTTTTGTAATGTTTCCTTTCATTAAAGTTTTACTATAATTTAATTTCATTTAATTTATATAATCGTGGCAATTTATATAAACCATTTAGTTTATTTTAATTTAAAAGAACATTAACATTTACAGCTTCTTCTATTAACATAGAATTATAAAATATGTAAAGTATCTTATGTTAATTAATCAGTTATTAAGTATTTAGTTTAATTTCGTCTTTCCGTATTATTGAACAGAATGCAAATTAGGTTGTGTATTTAAGCTGAAGGTTTTGATTTTTTAGAAGAGCTTCTGACAACTATGTGTACTATGTGTGAAATCAAAATATGTATGTGAGGAATGAATTCTGCACTAGTCCAAAAGTTATAGTAGAAACATATATCCCATCATCTTGAAGTAGCGGGCTTTAAACTGAGTAAATGTTTCATATAGACTATTTAACGTACATTTAACATATTGAATTATTTGCGAATTAATTTCCATTAAGAATTACTGTATTTAAAATTGGAGCTTTTGTTAGAAACTTTCCAAGTATCATATTATTTCTTGAGGAATCCGAACATATTTTCAAAACTAGCCTCGTGTATATTATCTGTCGCTAATTTTTTCCCAATTACTTAACAAGTGGATATATTTCGTTTCCCATCACAATTTTCATGTAGGTAATCTTAAATACAGGTAAGTGTAATGTTTATTTTGAAGAATTTTTAAAGTGTACTAAAATAAATTCGAATTGCGAGAAACGACGCTTGACAAGCCATCGAAAGTTTTATTGTCTATAATAAAAACTAAACATGTGCATACGGGTTTGTTATAATAAAATTATTACTATTTTAATGCTTGAAGGGAGCTATAATTAAATTTACAGCATATAAATAAAACCAGTAGTTAGAACACAATTTTAACATTTACGCATTGTCAGTAAACATTTATTTGAATGAATAACTAATTTTTTGTCTTAATTATTTGCATACATACGTACACATATATACATATATATATATATATATATATATATGTGTGTGTGTGTGTGTGTGTGTGTGTGTGTGTAAGATATAACAAAATACGATAGCTGCTTTAAAATATAACTGGCGCCCTCAAATTAACATTCTAAATTTGGTGTTCTGCCTCTAAATTCATCTGTTCTCCCAAATTCGAGATCTTTCTATCGGTATGTAAGGCTACTTGAAAAGGGCAACTAAAATTGAAATTAGCCAATCATAGATTATCTGTGCTTGTGGATCAGATTTAGTTTAAATACCGCTGGCAAGTTAATTACTTCAATCTTCTGCTAGTTTCTGCATTGCTAATACCTCCCCGCTTTGCTGCTTTAAAATGGCTGCGTCATTTCTTTTAAAAAACCAATGTACATAGAAATTTAGCATAGTGTGTGACATAAGTGTCTGCCAACTTAATTGGACATATGTGAGAATAAAGGTTAATGATTTATCTAACTTCAAGTCGTTATCTTCATCTGTGTGCCTTAATTACAGCCATGACCGACATCGAAAGCTGTTAAATGTTCCAGTCATCTTCTACGCTTAAAAAATTATTATATATACCTTTACTAAAGAATTCTACAGCTCTCTAAATAGCTGCTAAATAAAATTCTACATAGCTCTCTAAATAGCGATATTCTTTAGCAATTTCTCAGGCATCCGTTTATCTAGGTCTACATTTATACATATATATACACCCAAACACATATATTCATACATATACGTAATAAGAGAATTAAAAATTAGGATACAAAATACTACAGAGTTCGTTTATTGCGCACAAAATGGGCAGAATACACGAATTATTGAGCAGCAATAATAAGCGCATAATAACAAATTAAGATACACGTTAAAATTAGATATCTCAAAACCATTAAAAATAAAAAAAAAATTTAAACGAGTAAATATCAGAAATAAACAAATATTCCAAATAATCATTTCTCTATTAACAAATATAGAGTGAAATTTAAAAAAAAATGGAACAAAAAGATGAGTTTACGTGGCTCAGTATGGATAAGATCTTTTTCAAGATAATAGAAGGATATTATCCATTTTTTCAGGTCTTTTTTTTTTGAAGCTACCATTAAGTGAATTCAGATTAAAACAAAATAAATCGATTAAATTAGTCAAATCATCAAGGTGAATTAAGTAAAACATAATTTACCCAGAACCAGGTTTCATTCCGAAACGACTCTCTCGTGCAACATTTAGAGAATGTGTATTATTTGGGTTATCAAGATTCATGTTCATATTTTGGAAACTGTGATTCGCTAAATGTTGCAGGAGCTGGTCGCTTCGGGAGTAGAATTGGTTCTGGATAAATTTTATTTTCGTTAATTTACTTTGATGGTTTGACTAATTTAACTGCTTAGTTTTGTTTTAATTTAAATTCATTTGAGACACCTTCAATAAAACGACAGGAATTAGCTGTATAATGCTGCCTTCTTGCAAAAGACATTTCTGCAACTTAATCATTCTCTTTTCCCATTTTTATTTAAGTTCATTTTCTGTGATTTTCACTGGAGAAATCGTTATTTGGAGTGTTTTTAAATGTATGATTTTTCACTCTTTTGGATGTTTCTTTGGATGTTTTGGATGTTTTTTTTCTTTGTATATAGCAGGAATTTGTGTCATAACAAAAAAAAGCTATCATTTCATAATTATATTCAAAGTTAGATTCATTCTCAAGATACCAATATATATATTATTGTAAATAACTGTAAATATTTAAATAATTTTTACCGTATTATTATATGATTTATTTATTTGTTTGTTATGTATTTCTTGCCACATACATTTTTATATAAGAATCATTTTGTATATGGAATTATTAATTTTCTTGTTTTGAGAAAGCAACATTCAGAATACAAAAATAGCTTAAGCGAAACGCAAGAAACGCTCTTAACACGGCAGACCTTTCTTAGATTTTCTGAAAGCTCATGTATTATATTAATACCACTAAGAAAACTCCGAATTGTTGTTGCTGTTGTTCTAGTTGTAATTCAATTGCGAGATTTAACTGAATTACTATTGGGTGTATATTTCTTCATCGTTTTTCTTCACAGCAAATGTACATTATAGGATTTACGTATTTCTTAATATTCTGATACAAATATAAAGACGTACGTATTTCTTAATATTTTGATACAAATTTAGTGTTGAATATTTATAGTGATATAAAAAATAATTAAAAATTTGTATGCGTATGTGTGTATTTGTATATGTGTTTCACGTACTAAAACTACAGTAAATTACACAGTTATCGAAATTTTAGTGTTACATTTATTTTTTTACTTTGTAAAGTATTTTCTCCCTTCTTTCTGTATGCCTTCGTGGTGTAATGGTAGAACATTCGGCGCGTATTCGAGAGGTCCAGGTTCGAGTTCCGGCGAGAGCACTGCACATTTTTCACGTTTCCGGGTTAAAATAACCTAATGTCCTATAGTTGATCTCGAACTAAAAAGATGATGGATGATGATTCTTCACTATTAGGACTTGACGATTGGGTCGTCTAATCCCCAGTCGACTCTTTTAAAAGAGTATTTTCTTCCTACTTCCAGCATGCCTTGGTGGTGTAACGGTTAGCACATTCGGCGCGGATTCGAGAGGTCCAGGTTCGAATCCCGGTGAGGGCATAGCGCATTTTTCATGTCTCCTTTTTTCAAAATAACCTAATGAGTCTGCAACTTCATAAACGTATTCAGAACACTCTTATGGTGTAGTTACTTAAAGAATATGGTGCGATACATGGTAACTTAATGTATATAATTAAATTACAGTACTCTTAGCTAAAGCAGCATTTCAGTACTTAAAAAAGAAATAGAAAATAAAAAAAATCTATACGCTTTTGACTACGCAGATATAAAGTTCATTTCAAATGAACACATAAATCATGTTATTTATTTCAACACTTTTCATAAAAAAGGCCAATTGATTTTCGTTTTCTAGAAACTTTTTCTAAATGAAAGATCTCGCATTGTCACTTAAGATATAACTTCGCTCTTTTCAACTACAGTATAAAACGCATCAAAAGCTTTTGTAGTAAATAGAACATTACGTCATTCATTGGGTGTAAATATTTTATTATCTTATTTAGATTTTTCTGCAAGAACTTCTTTCACTCTGATCCGATTTTATGTTTTACCGATTACTTTATAGCTATCTGCTGAAGATACCGAAAACGTACGTTTAGTTTTTGGAGTTCCAAGTATTAGTTTTGTTTTTGGAGTTCCAAGTATTAGTTTTGTTTTTGGAGTTCCAAGTATTAGTTTAGTTTTTGGAGTTTCAAGTATGATCGAGTGTTTAGAAAATAATCTTAATGTATGAAACATTTTGCAATATTTAGAGTAGAATTGCAAAATTTAATAATTAATCACTTATTCATGCAAACTCTGCGAATTTATTTCGTATGAATATTCTATGCTAACGTATTAAATCTTAAACGCTAATCAAATGGCAAAATGAATATTCTATAATGTATATTTTGGATTCTGTAACGTACAATTCAGAACTCTATCGCTGGGATAATTACTAAGACGTAACTGTACCTTGGATGAAAGATGGACAGTGTTTAAAATATTCGAATTGGTGGTTCTTGCACCAGTCATACCCAAATCATGAGACCGCACCACAAGGGAAAAAAAGAAGAAGAAAAAAAAAACGATCATTCTATTATTATATCCAGGGGAGATAAATTCTGAAGACATTATTATTATAAGTGCATTAGTGGTATTATTCTCGAGAGGTCAATATTATCAGTACATCAATTTAAAAAGGGCTATAATACTAAAGACTTTAATTATATATATGTATGTATATATATATATATGTATACATAAAGCCTTCTAGAAATAAAGAAATAAGCATAATAATATAAAAACAAATCTGAAATGTTTCAGATTTTAAATTACGTCCAAAGGGGTGTTTTTTTAACATTTTGCGTATTACCTTCATTTATTAAATATCATGTTCTTCGCACTTAAACCATAAAATTCAGTTCAAGAGCAATATCGCGCGCTGGAGATAAAAATGTATTTTCTGTACAACTTTGCCATTGCTCGCTTTGAGATCCTTGAGTTTGTTAACAAAAATTTTGCTTAAGTTTTACAAAATATGAAATCGGTGATAAAACAAATTCCAAATTTCAAATTTGGGCTTCCAGATGCCCATATTCGCAGGAAAATTACGTTATTCAAAATTTAATGGTTCTAGGTACCGTTGTTTTATCACAGTGCCATAAACATACATACATTTATGCAGATTCTTCATTATTTAATTTCTTTAAATATAATACAGGGCAATAATATTTGGTGGCAACAGTCTGAAAAGTGAAACAACGCTTTTAGTGAATCAACGTCAAATGCTAAAACTATATTAATAGTCCTTCTGGGCAAATTGTCCCTTTGGACTTAAAAAAAAAAAAAAACTGAAAGGTTTCAGATTTTAAATTACGTCCAAAGGAGCTTTTTTCAACATTTTGTGTGTTACCTTTATTTATTAAATATCATGTTCTTCTCACTTAAACTATAAAATTCAGTTTAAGAGCATCAAAATAATTTTAAAATGAGCATATCTTTAGAATTTCCGATACACAGTCTCGCGCGCTGGAGATAAAAATGTTTTTCTGTACAACGTTATCATTGCCGGCTTTGAAATCCTTGAGTTTATTAATTAACAACTAGTTAAAGTTTTACAAAATATAAAATCGATAATAAGACAAATTCCAAATTTTTAATTTTGGCTTCCAGATGCCCATATTCGCAGGAGAATTTCGTTATTCAAAATTTGATGGCTCTAGGTACCGTTGCTTTATCACAAATCGAGAAACATAAATACATTTACGCAGATTCTTCATTACTTAATTTCTTTAAATGTAATATAGGGAGATAATATTTGGTGGCAACAATTTGAAAAGGGAAACAACGCTTTTACTGAATCAACGCAAAATGCCAAAACGAAATTAATAGTTCTTCTGGGCAAACTGCCCCTTTGGACTAAAAATAAATAAAGAATATAAAGTATGAAGCCTTCGAGAAATGTTTCCCTGAATTCTACAAGTATGATTCAGAAAATTGTTAGTAATGAAATAGCTTTTCCTTATAACTTGTAAAGCGGGTACTGATGCTTTTTGTTACTAAGAAACAACTACATCGTTTCCTAAAATGTTTGCTTTTAACTTAAAGAAACAATAATGGAATGCAAGAGTTTGTTACAGTTTAATTATTACTATAGCTAAAATTCAAATAAAGTTGAAAGAAATGTGAAAGTCATATTTAAACGTAAGAGAGAATATAATATGACTTCTGTAGTGGTATTTATTGTTTGGATTCAAGATGCCATACGTACTTGACAGCAGAGCTCCATGTCAATATCATCTCTTAAACGGCATGGATATGACGTCTTTTTTTTTTTAAATTTTTTTTTATCATTATTTTTTTTTTTCAAAAATCGATCAGAAGACAAGTTTTGATCGAGGTTTTTTTTTCCACGAAAGCTCATTTTATACGGACTTCCGAGTTTTGAAGAGTACAGAATAGCCCGAATTCTTCTCCGAAAAACCGCTGAAGTAGAGGCATTGCACCATTCCATCGCATTTCTGAAAGGAATCCTCTTTTCTGATGAAGATGATAGCTAAAAAAAAGGAACGAAGAAAAGCGGTCAGAAGTTCCTGAATTTTGGACGTTCAGGCGCAGGAGAGTTGATACGGGACGTTAAATTTGACTGCGTGATTCTATCAAGGTCCACAGCCCGAATCCTATTTATGGAAGTTCGCCCCCTACGACTATAACTTATGAGGAGGCGGAGGCCGAATCCCGTCATGCTGAGAAGACAACTTGTGCTGTCGGAAGTGTGGCTCTGCACATATATATAAGACGGTTGTAAATGTCCCCCTACCACTTTACGCGTTGACAGTTTTATAGCGAATCGTTTTGGCTTCTCGGTAAATTCCTGGAAGGCAAGTTTCTATCGCAAGTAAAAATCATCATTATTTTTTTTCTTTTTGAGAACATCTGTTCCGGTATTCTGTTGATACAGAATTTAATGTGCAATTTAGAAGATTTTAGATTAAATTACTTGACTAGAATTTTTTGTTGCGTGTAAACACATCTTAAAATAGTGATTAAAATAAATTTACTCCTAATATCCTGCCATGCATCTGCGCAAAGAAACAAACTATCATATTAACACTACTTTTTGTGTTCTTGGTATTTGGCACAAATTCTCTTTCCTTATTATGGGGAAAAAAAAGGAATAACAATCATTCCAGTCATTAAATGAACGAAATTTCTTAGCTTTTTTAATTGAGTGTTATCGTTAATAAAACAATTTCGTCGTGGAGTTCCTGGAGCATGAAATTGGAGTAATAAACTAAACTAAAATTTATTGCAACGCTAGAACATTCAATTATTATTTATCTAAATAGCGTGACGTAAAATATTTTAGTAAGAAGCAAACTGACTAGCACAAAGCATTTTTCGGTGAAACCGTCTCAGAAATAATATTAAGTTATCATATTTTTATAATATTTCATAAGCATTCACACTATTACGTTTTAGAATGTATCAGGAACATACGTATATGTATACGTGGTTTTCTACAAGCTACATTAGCACATTCTCCAATTTTGTATATTCTGTATCTAAATATAGTCACTTTAAGATTGGAGTTTTGCATGATAAAGTGGATGTCATCATTACTTTCATGACAAAACGTTTACGTCGTGTTGCAACCCAACAAGATCGCGTACTGAGACATATGTATGCAACTCGCTTTAGAATTTTGAAAGTAGCATTATTTCGTCCAAGTGTAAAAACTATGCCAGTTTTAATCTTTCAATCATGCAGAAAAAGCCATGATGCATTCAGAGTAATAAAGCAGAAAAAAAATAAGTAAAATATTAGCAACAGCTACATCAACCACCCGCGCAATTAGATAAACGTGAAAACTGCTCCAAATAAATATTTATTTCTTATACTCATTAGGCAGTATTATTACTTTATTATATTTTATTTTAATGCTGTTCCTTATCTTTTACTTTAGACGATTGCTTCACTCTCCTTACTCTCTGCATGGTGAGGAGACAGATATGTGCCGTAGATGCAGAACAATAATAAAACGGAAGTTTTTATTTTATACGTCTAGTAGTGATTTGCTTCATGTGGCCAAGCATCTTCTTCAAAATCAAACTTCAGAAGTCATTTACGTAACGAGTACTATCGTTTGGATTGCCACATTCCTCGGACTAAAACATGGAAATTACTTCTAAATGATTGCTTATGGAAAGTGTCTCAAAAAAAAAAAAGAAAAAAAAGAAAAGATCTGCGCATTGGCATCGAAACTCTGGCAAACGTTTAAAACAGAAGCTGCAAATAACCCTCAAAACTATATTGTATTTCACATGTAAAGTCACGAGAAATTAATCTTCCGAGTTAGTCTTACAGCGGTGGTTTCAGTCATGTTTTTATTGCCACATAAAATAAAGCATATAGTTTCAAATACAGTTAATGATTGGTGGAAAATAGCGAAATAGCAACTCTCATAAAATTGTTTATTTGTCTTTAGTTATATCAATATGTGAAAATACTGCGTATGCAAAAAACAAAATTCAGTTTTTTGTTTATTGCATATGCAGTGACAGAGAAACGTATTTGAAAACTATGTGATTTTGAGTTAATTGGCATAGGGATCGGAAAAATACCAATTTAAATTTATTCTTTGCATTTATATAAGAGATTGGAGTAAAAAGCATGAGAAAAGAATAAGATAATTTTATCATGTTTTTAAAGCTTGGATTATATTCATACAGCATTAGATAATACAGCTGCCATTCTTTCCAAAATGTATTGGGCAATTAACGCGTTTAGTTATTTACGCATGCAAATAACTGAGAAAATCTAATACTTCTTCAATTAAAAATTTAAACTTCTATCTAAAATTATCTAAATATTTAAAAGCATATCCATATGAGTTTCTTTAGAAAATACTAAAATAAAATCTTTGGCTCAAAATCTACAGATATTTTCTGATATTTTTTCGGTAGTAAAGTGTTGTAATAATAAATAAACCTTTGAATAAAATTTTGAATTCCAGCAAACATGATTAGGAAAAAAAAATTAAGGGCAGATAATAATACCTTGCATAAAAATAATTGTAACAATCAATATATGTCTTAATAAGTAGTTTTATACACGATCTGCATTTTTAATGAATAATTAATAATAGATGTTTTATTTCTTTTAAACACTATTTTTTTAAATATGAAATTTGCTCGTAACTATAAACTGATATCACCGACCAGAAAAAATTGACTTATTTCAAGAATATTAAATTATTATTACTCGTTTCAAGAATATTAAATTATTATTACTCGTTTCAAGAATACTAAAATTTGACTCTTCTTGAATTAAGAAATATGTGTTTTACATTCACTTACTAATGAACGCAATGTGTATAAATGCATATTTAACTTTACATTAAATTATTGCCATTAATTTATAAGGGACTGTATAAGCCTGGTAATGTCTAAAGAGTCAAATTTTCTGGAATTATAAGCAGTATTTTCCCCCTCCCTAGATCTAAATAAATAATTTTTGCAATTTTTTTTGGACCTTTTTATTAGCTTGTTAAGAATAGCAATTCAACAAAATTATGGCTCGTTACAAAAGACATTACTGCTTCAAAGGACCTTGTATTCCCAGATTTTGTTTGCTTTATGGTCACATACAGTTTGTTCTCACACCGGAACGTTTAATACAGGTATTTTTATCGTAAGCTTTGCTGATTTAGAATGTAAATACTACTTCAGAAAACATGAATAATACTCCTTTACAAAGGCCTTAGGAATTATAAAAATATATGCAATTTGTATTTCTACAAATGCACCTAAAAATAAGGATATTCTACCGTAAATATTTTAGCTACTAATATGTTTGAGCGTTTATTAAAAAGGTACAAATGAAATTCTTTCTTAAATACCGTCAAGATTACCATGCTTTTCAGCTAATATCATTGTTGATTTATAGTTATAATTATAAGGATGTGTTTTACCGAGTCATAATGAATTTGTTAAACAAAGCGATCAATAATTCATATTCATCAGGATTTATGTATACATTTGTTTTTGACAGAAAATGTTTGCATTCCGAATACGTATTTGGAAAATACCTCGATGCTTGCGTTAAATTAGTATATAGTTCCTTCTTCTTTCCTTTTAACTAACTACGCTCTTTTTAAACAAACCATTTCAAGTATTTATATTTTCACTTTGCCAAACTGCACCTCAAATATGTATAGAAGTATTTCCTTTCTTCTTCTACAGATCGGCACTAATATTATCTCATAAATTAATAAAATATTTGCTTTAGAATTGAATCAAATCGGGAGAAAAAAAATGAAACACGTAATTTAATCATCGGAACACGTTTTATTTACCTCATCATGCTACCTTGGATTTCAGTTATAAGCTTAAAACAGTTCCTTGTAGTTTAGACATTTTATTGCAAAAATCTAAAAGTCATGTGGAAACTATCGGGGCTGGAACTGATGCGTAAATGGAATGCTTATGAAAGTTTTCCCTTTCCAACGTACTACTTGAAGTGCTGCATTGGGCGAAACAGCATTACCATGCAGCAAAATGTTACCTGATAAAGCCTTCCTTTCTTCTAACTTATGTTTCTACTCTGAGGCGAATGTTTAACCATGCAGATGATTGATGTTTTCTCTTTGAGTCATAAAGTAGAAATGCAATTTCTATCAGTAAATACGATTTGCTGACATAACTTGCTATTCCAATCAAACGAACTGCTGCATCTTATGTCATGTAGCAGTTTCATCTGCCCTGGATTCAGTGCTTACATTTCTGAATGGGAGATATTCTCCATCTTGATAGATCTTCCATAACAATTTCCTCAACAAGACCAAGGGCAGTAGATACACAAGCTTAGGCTCTTTCCAACACAGACGTCACTTATTGCAAGAATGATGTAAAAGGCAGTCTGAGCAGATGCCAGTTAGTGACTTCACACATCAAATTATACAATATAGCAGCCCTGGACAGCATTTTAGTTGATGTTAAGTTCATTCGAGACGACTCAAGACGAAGTTTTACAAAGAGAGACTGAATATTTCAATGTTATCATCACTTACACAATTCGAAAGAAGACCACTGTTTTATCAACATCTTCTCGCCAATCATAAAATAAACCGTAACAGTGAAAACACTTCATCGCATTAATATTTGTTCTCTGTACGCTGTGCTCGATATTTTCGATCGAAGGTCTCTGATGAACTTCTGTAAGCTTTGAAAACAAAACCTATTCCCCTTCACTATTCAGTCTTTAAATTCAGAAGAAAAATATTACGATATTTTTCTTCTGAATGTTGTCAAAAGAATGTTCATTTAACCTTACTTTTCGAAGTAATAATTTTTTCAAAATAAGCCAGTTGAGATGTAATCTGTGCTAGTAGTTATCATTGGAGACCTTCGATAAGATTGGTGGAAAATTTTGAATTCTGAATTTTCCTAAATAAAGTCTGTATACTTTAGATGAAATAAATAACACATACCTCTTTCATTTCCGAGTTAGGAATATACACAAAAACGAATTCTCTGTTTTAAATTTCAAGAGCTTTAAATTGAATTATTTTATCAAAATATTTACAAATTTTTAGTAATTTTAATAAATAAATAGTTTGAATAATATGCACAAAATCAAAGAGTGTTTAAAGTTTGCTCATCATGAATACATAGGCTTCAGTTTTACTGATAAAAAAATCATTAAAATATTCGTAACTCAGAACTTTATCTTTTATTGTACAATAAATGGTGACTTTTAGTTTATTCTCAGTCATGAAGGTGTAGTTTGCTGCTGAATATATTAGATAGTTAAATATACAAGAAAAGCGATGCCTATAATTTTCGTTATTAAATCATCTAAATGAATTTCGTTTCTTCTTCACAAGCACATCAAATATTTATCTGTTAAAGAGTTTCATACTAGTACAACTATAGTTCGACCGTCTCAAACGCAACCCTGGCTGGCATTCTGCCAAAACACATAGACTCGTCCAAAAGGGGCGTTATTAGTTGCTGCGACGTGAAAAGTCACGTGAAAGTCTCTTCTTCGGAAAGAGATATGCTGAAGGGAAGGAAAGTCCCTATCCTTCCACCCTGTTTTGAGAATAATTCGTCCGAATGGCGCATGCGTGTTCGCGCTCATGATCGCGGATGAGGCGGTCGAATTGTGCTAGTACTGTACCTCGAAAGCAACTAGTGTGGGAACCACAGTGGCTTCAGAAGGGCAAAATGGTGAAATATAATTCTGTCACCAAAGTGCTTTTGTATTATGCTTGATACATGCCATTTGGTTGTGCCATTTTGATCCATCCAAAGGTCATGTGCCATTTTGATCCATCCAAAGGTCATGCATCATTTCGCCGCACCTCTGGAGAAGTGCAGCCTTCAATGTCTGAAACATAACACCACAATCTATGGATGAAAAGAGAAAATGATTGCTGAAATGTTTGACTGCATTTTAAAATCTTTAGTTTTTCAAAACTTATTGCTGAAAATGGTATGAAAACAATTTCATGATTAATTATCTGCATTAACGAATGATAATTCTTTTAATGCTGAAGTTTATTATTAGATATTCTTGAACTGTTTTAAACGAATGTTCTAAGAATTCATCGCAATGAAACAAATTTTTTACAACTCATATTTTATTATTGAATTCTTGACTACAAGACTATGAAATATTTAAAACTTTTATGGGACAAAAGTCTGTAAGATTAATTTTTGAGAGATATTTTAGCTGTTGACAAGAAGAAAATACATCTCAGCTTCATGGTAGCTGGGGAAATCACGAATTCCTCTTTTTGTGTGGAAGTAATCTGTGTAATGGCTATGAAATCAGTCGAAGGTTGATGCATGTTTTCACATAAGGTGATAATTTTCCGTATTTGCTTGACTACAGCTGTACATAACCTATTAGTTTCAATATTATATTATGGTTTCATATAGACGGTCAGGCGCCTTACCGCCTAGTCTTAGTCTTCCAGTTAAAATAACTCCGAACTCGAAGGAGGTTTGAAATTAACCTTTTTAGTAGAACTCCAACTTATCAACTTACACGGATTATGTAATTAACAAAACAGGTCCCTGCCTCATACAAGATTTCAAAAAACATAAATTTAACAAATCAAATATAAACTTAAAAGTAAAACTTAGGTAATTAAAGTATGCAATTCACGAGGCAAAACCCAGTTGTGTGCTTTGGATCAATTTTATTGAAGTGCTCGATACGAATTAAGGAAGCGCTCTAATAAAATTTCAAAGATTTGTATTTGATCAAAACTAATAAAAAACGAAAATTAAAAAAAAATCTGATTGAAATAAAATTGTTAAAGTTTGTTATTATACCTAAACAAATCGAAATTCAGTACCCATAATTATTAAGCACCTTGTAAATGCAAAAACTATCCTGCAACGAAGTATTAAACTGGTATCAGACAGTAGCTCATTTTTATAAATCTGCTCCCCTGGTCTTCAGCTTAAAAGTTATAAATTCCATCGAATAAGGAAAAATTATAAATAAAGCCTCCATTCTGAGAGCTCATTTCCGTTCACTTCATTTTGTTGGGAGCTTCATCTTTGCTCAAAGTCTGATATTATCTCAATGGTTAGAATCCTTTTTGCTTAGACAATTTGTCTTCTCGACCTTCAATTACCTTTCTATAATTCGATCACGCATAAGCTAACAAGTGTTCTTCAAATTTCTTTAGTTTTCTGGCAACCTCATGAGATTTCTTTCTTTTCCTGTTCAATGTTAATGGCTTATCTTCATTCTATTTTTACAAATAGCTTCGGTGTTGGCTCGACAAAAACACATAGAAAAAATAAACGAACCGAAAGGAGAAGAAGATGTAAGAAAAAAGAGTGTAGGAGCCAAGTTTGTATTTGTCTGCCCGAAAGGACTGAGCGTGAGGCTCCTCGGTGGGCGTAACACAAAAACGGAGAAAAAATCTATTATTTTCAGGCACCCCAAAAAGAAGGGACTTAACTTCTACTTCCACAGAAATGCAGTCAAGATGATTTTTCTTTTCGATCCACGCGCTCTGATAAAAGGAGATTACCGGTTTACCACCAACGAAACAAATCTTTCAAAGCAGGGAAAAAAAGGCAGCTAAAAATAAGAGGGAAAAAATTTCTATGAAAAGTAGTATCTCAATGGAGTTTCAAAATAATATTTCTCGAAGCTGTTTGAAATGCCAAGAAAGGCTTCGGCGGCTTGTTAAGATATTCAGGTGAGCCTTGAAGAACGGCGAACCAACACTGTGTAAAAATATATTTATATTCAACTGGTGAAATATATATTGAGGGCATATCAACTCTGCAAAACACCTTTTCCAATCTCCTTACTTGAGATGTGACTGTTTTACCTTTCGCTAAATTGTAGTAGATACCATATATATGCATAGATTTTAAAATGAAAGTAAATAGCATTTTTCACGCGAATGCATGCAATGTCCAATATCCATGCGTACAATAATAATAAATCTGAAAGTTTTCAGATTTTAAATTACGTCCAAAGGGGCGTTTTTTTAATATTTTGTGTGTTACATTTATTTATAAATATCATGTTCTTCGCACTTAAACCATAAAATTAAGTTCAACAGCGATATCGCAAAATAATTTTAAAATGAATCTATCTTTAGAATTTCCGATACACAGTTCCGCGCGCTGGAGATAAAAGGTTTTTTTCCCCGTAGAGTGTTGCCATTGCTCGCTTTTAAATCGTTTGAGTTTGTTAACGAAACATTCGTTAAAGTTTTACAAAATATGAAATAGATAATAAAACAGATTCCAAATTCCAAATTTGGTCTTACAGATGCGCATATTCGGGTGGAAACGTACGTTACTCAAAATTGGATGGCTCTAGGTACCGTTGTTTTATCACATTTGGAGAAATATACATACATTTATGCAGATTCTTCATTATTTAATTTCTTTTAATATAATACAGAGCTGCAACATTTGGTGGCAACAGTTGGAAAAGTAATACAATGAATTTAGTGATTCGACGCCAAATCGCAAAACGAAAACAATAGTCCTTCAGGGACAAAGCCTCTTTGGACTAAAAATAGCGATGAAACAAACCAAATAATTAACACGACTGCAAATATGGAAAATAAATAAGACCAAAAGCTACTTATGTCAGAAGTTGAGCGAAGATGTTCCTACTTTCTTCTTTCAATGGCATGAATGTGTGAATAATTTAAATCAGATTCTTTTAGAGATCTAATTGCGTTTAAAAGAAGTCTAAAGAGTGATTTCAGCAAATTTAACACCCATATGAATATAAGTTTAGGTTAGTGAAATGCAGTAATGAATTCTTACTTACTGAAATGCAGTAATGAATTCTTGCTTACTGAAATGATAAGAATAACCCTCACACTAAATTTAAAATTATAAACCTTTGGAAATTTTAACTGTTTCTTTCCCGTGCGTAAAATGTACACATAGAGCTGAAGTTATAAGAAAATAAAGAGAAAAGGAAAATTTTCCGAAAATGAACAGTTGGCTGCCATAAGAAACAAATGAAAAATGAAAAAAGAGAATAACAAAAGAAAAAAAAATCTGATGTCTACACCACATGACTTCCTTGTACGAAATATTAAATTATACTCATTTTTCTTGTATTTCATTTAAACCTATTGATTTGAATTAAATCTGCTTAATCGATAGCGCATAAACCACAATAGAATAAATTCACTCTTTAAAATTCACTATATTTGTTTGCCACAGCGACACTTTGATGCTAGGTTCACTTAACAGCGTTACAACTCGTTCATTTTATAAGTCAGAATGCACAAAAATGATGTATATTACCTGAAGAATTATCTAATCGTTGCCACATGTTCTATTCAAATACTATAATAAACTTAAAATGATGTATAAATGAAATTAAACAAACAATCAGACAAACAAAAGAAACATTTTTCACAGACGATTCAGTATTTCTCATTCAATTAATTCAATTCTTACTTCGTGACAAGGCAAAACTACATAAAAACTCAAAATGTCTGTATTAAATGCTATGAAGTAAATCTTAAAGACTTAACTTGTATTTCCTCCAATAAATTCCAGAATCAGTTAAGCATGATTTAATTTGCAATAATAAAAGAAGGCGTTATCTTTGTTGTTGCGAAGCTTAGTTTCTTTAGATTGGCAACAAATCTACTATTCTGCTAAGTTTCAAACGTAAACAAATATGGCCGCTTTCGTAAACATAATTAGGCTTAACCGCACTTAAACAAATTTTAAATTGCTGATCATTCTACAAATATTGCATGCGGATTTACTAAAGTCATAAAAACCTTAACGGGAAGATAAGAACAACATAATTCTATCATTTTTAAAGCAAACCATGCACAAGTTACCAACATATAAGAATAAAAATATCTGAGCTCACTAAGCCGAGTAACAGAGTGGGTATGTATGTATGTATGTATGCACATGTACATGTTATAGCAGTAATATATACAAAATTTCAACGTTCTGAGGCTACTCGTCTTTGAGTTATGCCAGATACATACATACATAAGTACGTACAGACACTATGAAAAATATCTCTTCCGAATCCATTTAAATAAGTTTTATAATTCGTTTGGGGAAATAGAGTTCTTTATTCTGTCCTTACGTACAGATGTCACGAAAAAACAAACATCGTTAAATTGCATTAGAAAGCTGTCAAAATGGATATTTTCGTTGAAATATGATACCCGAAATTTTTCGTGATTACAATACTTCCTTTTCACTTCGTACAAGGAAGTAAAAAGAGAGATCACTATAAGTTTAAATAAAACATTATGCTTTTTTAATCTACTGGTGATAGCCGATTTTCTTAAAATATAACAATGCACTTTGATAAAATTCAAATATCCTCAAACATAATCATTACAGAAATAGAAGTAAGGAATATTTAGTTCAGTTATATAAATAGAGGTGCTGATTCCTAATCAGAGAAGAACTTTTCAAACGGAATCGGACACGTTTACACATGTTAAAACACAAAAACTTTTATAGATTCGAATCGCTCCCACTCCGGAAATCGAAACTGGTAGGGAGCTGGTTTCATCAATATAGTAGTCTCCAGTGAAAAGTCAGTGCTCATTCAGCGGCGCCATCTGTCAGTCCGACAATAGCTGGATCTTCATGTAGTAGAACTGTTTTGAAATTATAGTAAATGGATGTATTTTACAGAGTTTACTTCCTTTATTTCATGCCTGTTTTTAAATTCTTCAGATTATCACAGAATGACAGTATTTCTGGGGTCGTATTGCAAGTATGTTTTAATATATGATTTAATGTTTAACAGTTTGCCTAAGGAGGCTCTTGATTCTTTGAAAAAAAAACCGATTTCTTGTTTCACTTTAAAGTAAAGGATTATCAAATTACAATGTAATTTTTCTTTCCGCTTGGAAGTAACTTTTCATTCCCTATCGCCAAATATTTACGAAATTATTCTGCCTTGTCGGCTTGATGAATTTGACTCTTAAGATTTAATCAGATCACTTATAAGATAATTCTTAAATCTTTATCAAAGATTTGTAACTGTTTTCAGTACTGACTGTAACGGCATTTTACGACTGTAGAAGATTCAAGTTCATGCGCATGTTATGTACTCGTATCAAGCTACAACTTGTTATCAATAGCAACTCAAAAATATGATTATGAGAACTTTGGATTCAGAAGTATTTTTTTTAATTAAGGTAATACTTGCATGAAGAAAACTTTCCACTTTAATCTGAAGGAACGAGCACATTCTTAAAACTTTATATGAATTTTTTATAACTGTTTTATCACTTAATGTCAAAATTGATAAACTTTCATCTAATAAATACAAATTACATAATTTATAAGTTGTAAAATAGAAATTTAGGTTTATCTGTATTGTTAACTAAAACTTATTCAACATCGTATTGTTGAAGTATAATGTTTTTTGCTTTGCCATGTACTCTGCATTGTATTGTACGGTTATAAAAGTCCATACGAAATAGAAAATATTAAGATATTACAGTGGTTAGCGAAAGTTGAGTATTAGGCGGAAACTAACTCGATTACCGATTAATTGTAGGTGTGTCTGCCCCTATTGTGGATACTAGTATTTCGATCTACGCTAGTGCATCGACAACGGTTTTGGTGACGAGATGGCGAATGACTGATGAATCTTGCACTTCCGAGGAATGTTTCCCAGCAAGTATCTAGGCGTTGGAAGAATTAAAAAGGGGATTCAAAAGTATCTTGCAAAAACGCTTACACACGGCATGAAAATTAATTTAAAGATTGAATTTTATTTTATATACCTTCAACATATGATAAATTCAATGCACCTATTTTAGACTATTTTTGAGCATATTTCTTGATTCATATTAATCAATGTAATCCATGTTATGAGTTTCATACCTCCCTAAAATATGTTAAAAGAAATAAAACTCGTTACACTGCTTACAATACCTAATAATTTATTTATTGCATGTGTAATTTCATTCAAATCATATGATTTTTTTTCTTTCTTTGATTATTTGTAATAAATGACAGTAATAATGCATACCCCGTACTTCTTATTTAGGAATAGGAAACCAGTTTGGAACTTTGGGGGTTATACTGGTTTTCAGCAGGCGATGTTTTGGGCTGCTCTTGCCAGTTCCTTGATGTATCCCGAGTTGTTAATGACGGTTGTGAATCCGCAGGTTGGTTTTATCCCGTAGAGGTACATCTGAAAGGGAAGAAAGTGAAGCCCTTGACTTCTGGATGTTAGCTGCTAGGCTGGTGTGTTCAAAGAGGGAGGTACCCCTATTGGTCCGTGATCTCATTTTAGGAGATGTGCGGGCAAAAGGGCGGTATCTCTTCTGCTAGAATCTCGTATGCTAGGATGTCAGCAAAACTGGTAGGATTATTGTAAATGGATTTAGCGAAGAAATTTTTGTTCATTCTGAAAATGAAGTCCGAAGTGGTTTCCATATTCAAGTCAGAGTGGAGAATCTTATTTCTTACGTAGTACGGTGCATTGGTGATGATGCGTAACACCTTGTTTTGAAGTACTTGAAGTTTCTTTACTTCACTATCACTAGCTATTTTCAGCTCTACCCAAACTGGGGACGCATACGTGACTATTGGTCGGATGACCGAGAGATAAAGTCTTTTTTCAGGGTTGAGTGACAGATGTTCGCGCTTCAACAGAGGAAATAGCAGAAATGCTGATCCGAATGCTTTGTGCATGTGATCGGCCTATGTGAAATTTTTACTTAGGGTGACCCCTAAATAGATCGCTTTGTCAACCCTAGGGACTTGAGTACCAAATAAGTTGACTTCAGAGTTAATTATTTCTCTATACCTGTGCTTCCTTATTAGCAAGATCTTTGATTTCTCTGAATGGATGCAAGTCTTCCATTTGCTACACCATTTCTCAATAGAAACCAATTTACATTTGCTAAATAAAATAGCTTCTTTCGGAAGTTTTGAATTACTAGTGTTTAAAGTTGCAGAATCTTGGTTCATCACGCTTCTATTCCTTACAATTTAACGATTTTGGGCGTCAATGTGAGTAGTTTCTAGTAGAAAGTATCTCACTATTGTCTGCTGTATTATAGATCTAAAATGCTTTTGCCCATGATTAATAAAGCGACCAACTGAGTAATTTATATGCGTGACAATCAATTCTGCTAATTTCAGGAAAGGTGTTTTCAAAATATAACCGTAATGTCTAATCTAACAGGGCAGGTTCCAACATTCGCAAAAAACTATTTAGTCAATAAAGTTGGGAGAGAGATTACTTATTTACTACCAGCTACTGAAACGCCTACTTAAGGATATCAATAAGCAAAAGTAGATTCATGAATCTTGTCTTTCTTAGGGGTAAACGGTAGACACCTGTGGATATATCTGAACAACTTTTCGAAAAAAATCTAGAATCTATCTTTTATTATATCGGCAGTCACTACTAAAATTAACGCGATATGGACACATAACGAAATTTATCTGGAAGAACATGAACATCACGCATACTTCCAGAATCTAAATCAGCGCTCTGCATCCACTTTCAGGGGGGGGGGAGAAGAGCGATCCTACACTTTCTGTAATGGTAATGAGGGTCAAATGCTAAAAACCAGTAGCTGGGTGCCGAAGCTGAATAAGAAGTGAAGATAAGCGGCTGATGTCCAGGGCGTGGTCTGAAGGTGCGTGGGAAAAAGGAGTGTCCAATCTTCTATGTATTTTTCTCACTTTGATAATTAAATTGGTAAATGGCGTACCACTGTTATATTTTTTATATAAAATAAGCAGAAACGCGGCATTTAACTCTTATTTTAGATCGCCGTTTTCGAATATGCCGAGTAATACGATATGATTCCTGAAGAAATATTGCAGGATAGCTGTCAGATGGAAATGATATCAAGAGAATGAAAGAGATTAGAAAGAAAACTTTTAGTTACTCGATTCATTGTTCTTATTTTTCTACTTGCTGAAATACTATCCTTGCGTTAATTAGATAAATAAACATCATTAGAGTAAATAAATCCGATGGTACGAGCAATTGCTTTTAACTTACTAGCTCTTTCTCACTGCACTTTACAATATTCAGCTATCAAAAATACCTCATTTATTCTATTAATTTATCTCATTATCAAAACATAAGTTTACATGTAGAAGATCATTATAACAGCACCTCAGTTTGCGCGATTAATTTAAACGTTAACTTGAAGTAACATTCAATTCTCATACTTCTTGCTTCACTTTAAAGTAAAGGATTATTAAATTACAATGTAATTTTTCTTTCCGCTTGGAAGTAACTTTTTATTCCGTATCGCCAGATATTTACGAAATCATTCTGCCTTGTCGTCATTGATGAATTTGTCTCTTAAGATTTGATCAGATCACTTATTAGATAGTTCTTAAATCTTTATCAAAGATTAGTAACTGTTTTCAGTACTGAGTGTAATGGATGGCATTTTACGCCTGTAGAAGATTAAAATTCATGCGCATATGCCTCAAGCTGGAACTTTTTATCAATAGCAAGTGAAAAAACATGATTATGAGAACTTTGGATTCAGAAATATTTTTTTTTTAAATTAAGCTAATAGCTGCATGAAGAAAACTTTTAATCTTAATCTGAAGGAACGATCATAGTTTCACAGTTATTTTGACATGCTTGGCCTGAAGTGAAGGTAAGAATGAATGCACTGGATACTTTCTCTCCCACTGGCGGCAGTTAGCCGACTTAGGCTTGGCCATTACTAAGGCCCGGAAGTGTCGGCCACTTACTGTGGCAGCGCCTAATAGGTGGGCCACCGTTACCTCTTATGAAGGGACGGAACTACATTTTTAATTTTCTTAGTTGAATGTTCTTATCGTGTACTGCTAGATTCTTCTATATTATTTTTAAGTTTAGTGTATCTCGACAATTTTGAGCCTAACTTAACAGTGAATATATGGAATAATGTAGAGATAGTCTCCTCAATATACTTACTTGCACTTAATTAATTAATTACTTGCTTTAAATTGGCCTTGTAAAAGATTTTCTGAGATTTATTTTTGTGAATAAATTGAGTAGGCTAGTAAATAAGCTAATGCAAGTGTCCAAACAGCGCAACATGATGGGACATATTTATTGCCCTATGCTTGTTTTCCTTATTATTTACAACACCGCTTCTAATTTAAGGGGATTTATAAGGATTTTATTGGTCCATTGCTATGTAGTTTTGGATCTGACTTCAGGATTCCCACATTTGCAATTTCCTTGTGAATTATTCCAATATATGAAAGTATTTTTCTTTTTATTTGCCTGTTTACGTAAAATGACTGGTATTGTACTCACATTTGAATATCTTTATGAATTATGAACTAATTCTTGATAAAAAACTCACATTTTTAAATATGTCATTTCAGCTTTACAGCTCTCACTTGATTTGTATGCTGCCACTGGAACCCGAGTTCACGGTCTGCAGTTGCCCGAGAGCTTTTGAGGCTGTATACAAGAAGATCCTACATTTGCTTTCCGCTCTCTGCAGCATACAAGAGAACGTATGTAGCATGTTGCAGACAACATGCGCCTCGGACCAGACCTCAGTACAGCACCGTGAGTTTTTCAGATGAGTCGAGATTCAATTTGGACACTAATTCTCTGTGTACCTGTATCTCGAGAAAACCTAGAGCACGATACCATTCTTCCATCATCAGCAAAAAGAATCATACGGTGGTGGAAGTGCAATGGTTTGGGCAGGCATTGTGTTGGACGGCAGCATGTGTTTTACAAAGGCTCCCTTCCTGCTATGAGGTTTGTTAGTTAATTAGAATTTGTGCTCAGCCCAGCTCGCCAAGTGAATATGAATTCAATTTACAGCCAAGAATGGTCTGCAAGCAGAGAGATCACCAAAAGGAAATAAATAAAAGAGAAAAATATAAAAACAAACACAAAAAGGAATATTATTAAAAAACTAAAAGGAAAACACATAATCGCAACCACGGGCAAGTCACGCCCACACCCACATGCACAAAAAATGAGGAAGTCCACTAATTTTGAATTTTGATCCTATTCTGATTATTGTTTGTAATTTTTATAATATCCTGTGCCATTTTTGCATATCTCTTAGACTAAGAACCACTTTCACGGGCAATTTCAAAATCTTCCTGAGATCAGAAGTTAGTTCACCTATTACATTACAATTTTTACAGAATGGATTGTCCTGGACACCAAGTATTGACAAAAATTGTGATAGGACGCGGCCATGGTGCACAGCAAGTTGATTGAAGTCGATATCCTTCATGATTTTCCTTTTCTTTTACACTTTTAAAAAATGAAAGAGATGTTTATTTGTGTTAGACTTCATCCAATATGTATTGCAAGATTCCAGTATATTTTAGCCTTTTATGAGGGACTTTGATCTCATAATCCCCGACAACATGTGTGGCCTCATTGGATAAAACATCAGCCTTCTCGTTGCCCTGGAAACCTCCGTGTGAATTGTTCCATGAAAAGACAAGATCATTGTGATATTTTAATGTTACATACAAATCCTTAATTTAAGCGTACACTTGATTATAGTTATCCATGTAGGAGAGAGTCTGAAGCACAGAAAGACAATCAGAGTACATAAAAATTTTATTGTCACTTTTCTAGTTCCTGTGTATCCATCTGAAGGCATAAAGAATGGTCTGTACCTCAGCCTGGAATACTGAATTACGCATTTAGAATTTAATCCTTGTATTTTTTATCTTTACACAGTAAAAGTAGACAAAAAAAGTGGCACCCATGCACTCTCCAAACCAGGAGCCATCAGTGTAAATGTCAAATTCACGGATCACTGGGAGAGACTTACAAAGGGAATTGATATTCTGTGCACGGAATAAAACAAGTCTAAAATAAATGTCTTGAAGGCAGCTCTTGTTACTTAAGAAACTCCATATCATTTCATTTCAAGGCGATGAGATCTTGATAGAAATTTGTCGCAAAAGTACCGAAAGAGCAACGAGAGGGGCGGAAAGCCAGAAGACAAGCGGGCAATCTCCGTTGACGTAGTCTTAAACAATCTTGTAATGGACAGCATCCAAACGCTGTGTATGATATTCAGTTTTAGTCGCAATCGTAATAATTTGACCGCTTTAGCCAGCCAGGCACTGATACCACACATTGCGTTTGGAATAATTACGTTTCTATAAGTCTCCCAAGAGTAAAACTTTTCAAAGCAAGAACGTCCTAATCAAATTTTTTTATATTTGTTTAAAATCATGTTTGTTCGTTTATTGATGAAATTAAAATGTTCAGGAAAGTTCAGTTTGTTGTCCAAGATAATATTCACATAAGAAAAATTAGAAACAAATTTATTTTATGACCTTCATATTAGAATTTGGATTTCTTATCTGTTTCCCAACCCCGGGTAACGATACAGCAACAAACTTTTCTAAATTAAAGGTAAGCCACCTCCACTTCACGACAGCTTTCCAAAATCACAGCAATTTCCTGTAGTTTTTTTCTGTAGTTTTTCTAGAAAAGAATAAAATATGCAAATCCTGAGATCATCTGCATAACAGTACTAATCAGAGCTTACAGGAGGAGATTGCGTTATCAGTTATTTATAATAGCATTACATAACAGTGGCAAGCTGCAGGACCCTTGAAGGCATACTTTACTAATATACAAATAAGTCACACAAGATTCAGAGGATATAGTAAAAGAAATTCTCCTGTTTTGAAGAAAGTCCTTCAATAATTGAAAAATTTCAAGTGTGATTCTTAAAGCAAGTAATGTTAACATGAGGGAGGGCAAGCAATCACTGTCAAAAGCTTTACTGATATCGACATTAAGTTTACATGTCAAATAAAGCATCATCGTGCACCCCTTAATAAAACCATATTGGAGAGATTTTTCTTAACAACCAAAATATAAGCCAATCTGTAAGACAGAAGCTTATAAAGCTTATTCTAAACAATTTTTTCAAAAATCTTTAGTTTACATACAGGCCTGCATTTAGCTTTCTCGTTTATAATAAGGGCAACTCGACCGACTTTCCAAATGTCTGGAAAATTGTAAATTTCATGCATGTATTAAATAAAGTTATAAAAATAGGGTATAAATTAAACATTTTACTGCAGCCACCGAAACATCGTTCAATCCTGGTGTACATTTAAGTTTTAAATTATCAATAATAGATTCAATTTCATTAAGCACAAATTACCTCCCGGAGCACTACAATTTTCATCGTTAAAGATATACAAATTTTCTTCTTTTATATCGTCAGGAGAATGATTCCTGGCTTTCATAACTACGTTTCTAGATACAGCAGAGAAGTACTTTTTCTGACAATTTTGAGGTCTAAAATACAAATTTCTTTTTATAAATTTTTGGAAGCAATTTTATAGGATCCCTCATAATAATATCTGTTCCCGAGGAAGAAATCCATCTTAACCTTCTTTTTAGTCTTAATAAGAGTTTTTCCATAAAGAACCAGTTCCTTTCATATTTGAGACTTCTTACGAGTTTTATATCTACATTTAAACATTTACCTTGGGCATTATTATTTAATGCACGAATTCTTTGTTTGTAAATCTCAAGAGATAAACTCCATCAGCCAATTTGTTTCATCTTAGCCTTTTTGAATTTCAAATATTATTCATAACATTTATATGAAAAGTTTCAAATTCTTGAACCAAATTATTTACATCATCAATGGATCTAGATCAACCTAATCTCTTCTCAAAGCTTCCTATATTAATAGCAGTTTTCTAGCATAGTCTATTTATCCTGAAAACGTTTTGAATATCTCACGTTATCATTTCAAAAATCTTTCAAATCCTTGCATTTTAAGAGCAAATCATTATGGTCACTTGAGGAGTCCTGCTGCAAGATATCTAGCTCAAGAAGGTTCAAGCCAAAACAAAAGGAGCAAATAAAAATAATTCCGTAAAGTCCACACCCAAAACTGAAGAAAGAATAGACGATGAATCAGGATTCTTCAATAAAATCAAATTATTCTCATAAAATCTTGGATTAGATGCCCCTTATAATGTTTAAAAGGAACTCCCCAATTCACATGTTTTCCATTAAAATCCCAACAACAACAAAATTTGTATAATAGTTAAAAATACTCTGCAGCGATATGAGGCCTGCCTGAAGACCTTCCACTGAGAAAAATAAACTGTAATAATGCCCAGAGAGCAGCCCTGCATATTCAGCAAAATGGGGACAATCGTATCAGAGCAATAATCTATTACACAGTGTATAGATTCAAGAGCAATAACAATCCCTGTCCATCCCCCTTCCTCATGTATCATTCTCCAAGGATTATTTATGTAAGCAATGTTTTTTTTTTCTATACAATATGGTTCCTGAATTGTAACAACCTCAGGGATCGGAAGCAAAATTTTATCAAATTAGAAAGCTGGAGTGCTGCCGATTAACAGTGATTTAAGTTAATATTCAATAAATTCATGTTCTTAACTTTCAAGTGGTTCCGTGTAAGTCAGACACAAAATATAAAAAAATAATATTTAAAAAGGAAAAATCTATGTAAAATCTCCAGTATAAAATCTTAAAATTAAAATCTTTATACATGTATCTTCAAATTAATTAAAATCTTTATACATGTATCTTCAAATTAATTAAAATCTTCTTCAGCCAAAAAAGAAAATAAAAATTCATTTAAAATCTCCGAGTTTTCCTACAGTAATCCAATAAAAGTTAATAGTAGGTTAAAATACAGGAAAAATTTTCTAATACACAGATTCTCCAAACGTACAGCGTTAAAATTACTTTAAACGATCGCATATGCACAAAAGAATAATTACCTATGAAAAGCAATCAGAATTTATTAAGAACGGCGTATTTACCAAACATACAAGTTTTCAAAATCACCCTTCAAACAAGCAGCTATATCGAGTCGGGCATGCACAGACTGCTATGAGGTATAGAGAGGAGATTTTAGAGCCTTTCTGTACCTCATAGAAGTCTGTGTTGATTCTTGGTTCATGTTAATGGACGACAACGCTCGTCCACATAGTGGTCAGCTGGTCAACGATTACCCTGAAAGTGGGGAAATTCTCCGCATGGATATTCCACCCCGATCTCATGACCCTAAACCTATATCAGTATTTCCAAAATGATCTCATTACCCTATGTCTGGGACGTTCTTGAGGGGACAATTTCATCTCACCATCCCCTTCCGAGAACTAGCCCGGAGTTGAAAATTGCCCAACTGCAGGAAAAGGATCGACTATCATAGGGACTCGTCAGCTGCCTCCTATCCAGTACACCTTAACAGTGCGCGACCTATCTGGCTGTAAATGGCACCCATACCCCATATTAAACTCATTTTCAGTTGGATATCACAAAGTGTACTATGAGCTTTACTGATAATAATGCGTCTTTGTTTGTTTAAGCGGGAAAATTCTCACACACGCATACCTCGGCGTATATATGACCGGATGTTAGATGTTATAAAAGCAGGTACACTGCGCTAAAAAAAAGGGGGGGGGCAGTTGTATATCTCCTGTTCTACTGAACCGATGGACGAAATTCAAATTGCGTTTTTCATGTCTCGAAAGCGCGACTTAGGATATGTATTAGATTTATATATAGCATTGTTCAAATATAGGTATTTTGACACAAAAATCGGACTTTTTCTGAGATGACATGCTAATTTTTGTCCATATTTCGATTCTACGACTCAAATTGTGGCAAACTGCCAAGTTTTGTTTAAATCGCACGAGTAGGTTTTCGAAAATTAGCTCTCAAAATTTTACCTCCTCAGTGTTAATTGAATTTGATATATATTTATTAATATCTCTTTTTTTGTGAAACTTATTTGATTCCTTCTTATACAGTTCGAAATTTAGGTTCATTCCAAACAAAAGTCGCCCATTTTTTACGATTTATTTTTAAAATTTGTATTTTTAAATAATTTTTATAAATTTTTCGAAAAAAAATTTAATTATAACCTATAAAAGTTTTACAATCATCTTAAAGTAGATTTATTTCTAAGCATACTTGCAAAACATTAGAGCTTTTTATTCAAAATTTCCGAAGATATACATGGATTTATATATTGGCGCGTTTTGAAATTTGGCATATTTGTTGAAAGCGATAATAACGAAAATGTGGTTTACGCACTTTGTTAAGTAGAACTATGTGACTTTTTTTTCCTCTATCCACAATGTAAAAAGTCAGGAACGATGTGACATTTTTTCCTCCGCTGCACAATGGAAGGGAAGGAAAATAGGTTGGCACATGTTAAAAAGTTCGCCAAGTGAAATATTCTTGGCTCAAACTGAAAAACAATTTGCCAATTTATGAATTTCTCCGTAAATTTCGCACCAAATTTTACAAAATGTAATATTTAGGCATAATTTGAGTCGTAGAATCGAAATATGGAAAAAAAAATTGCTACGTTATTTCAGAAAAAGTCCGATTTTGTGTAAAAATACTTATGTTTGAATGATGCTATATATAAATCTAATATATATCCTAAGTCGTGCTTTCGAGATATGATAAACGCAATCTGAATTTCTTCAATCGGCCCAGTAGAACGGGAGATATAGAACTGCCCCATTTTTTTTTTTTTTTTTTTTTTTTTTTTTTTTTTTTGCACAATGTACATCAATGGGAAAATTCATCACTGAAATATTAAATTCTTCAAAAGCATTGTCAAGAAAGAAAATGAAAAATATACCGTTTTGCTGTGGTTTTCTACCGCTTAAATATACAACCTACCTCTTCTTTAAAACTAGAGATTGTTTAAAGTGCAAATAAAAAGAAAACCATCCATCATAATATATTAAGAAGTAATTCAAGGTCCTTAGGCTGATGTTTCATCTACTGCCGTTTTCAATATACGAGAAATGAGGTCATCGATCTTCGTGTTAATCTTTATTACACTTCAGCTCTTTTATCGGATACATTAAATTACGTTCTTTTTTAGAGGTGCAAGAATAAAAATTATGCTACGGATTTCAAATTTTGCAAATAAATTTAGTGAAACATTCCCGAAATTTCATTGTACTGTTTAGAAAAAGTAAAAAAGTATCGTTCAAAAATCATAACTCAGTATTTCCAAAATGATTTCAAGTTTACAAATTTTTGAGTTTATTTGATGCTATTTAGTTAATAATTTATGCTTAATGTTTTTCATACCATGAAATAAGTCATTTTTAATTCATTATTACCTTGAAATTTAGATATCTAATGCTGTTTTTCTTATTATATTGGATTTTAATAATTTAGTCCTATTTTTATGAAAATGATTAAAATTTTATGCTATCAAAAGTTTTATTTTTTCGCAATTATGTTTAATAAAATTAAGTAATGAATTTAGAGAATTGTAATTATTTTATTTAGGAAAGGTTATTAAAAATTACCGTAGTAATAATTAGAAATATAATTATTGTTCATAAATTCGAATTTTGAATTCTTTTAAGATTGAGGTAAACGTAAAGAATGAAGAAATTTTATATATTTTAGGCCCTTGCTTGGCTTCGCCGATTAAGTTAATATTTAGGGGCCAACCACTTAGATGTCGCCCAGATGGTATAGTGGTTAGGGGAACCTACTACGGTACCGAAGGGCCCGGGTTCGAATCCCGGAGAAGACATGGATGTTTGTAAATGTATGGTGTCGGTGCGGCATGGCGGCACTTTAAATATGCGGCGAGCCGAAAGTCCTCTCGTGTGGATTGGTGGGAGACCCCTGGAATTCTCTCCCCCCCAGGGTGCTCTCCCTCAAAATTGGGGGGGGGGATAGAAGTCCAACCTCTCTTCGGAGTAGGCTCTGGCAATCATTCTTCCGTGTAGTAATGGACACGACAACAACAACCACTTAGATTTCTGATAGCTTCGGCTATATCTTTCAGATACTTTTAGTTAAGCTTAATTTAGTTTAAATTCATAGTTATTTAAGTTCAAGCCCAAGTAGAGGCTTTGCGTATACTTCAAGTAGGAGTTGATTGTATTTATTCTGAAAAATAAAGGGTAGTAACCCTTCTTAAGACTTACGAGTTTATTCACACACTTAAGCGATTATTCGCTTGCTAGTGTTCGTGGGATTCTAAGACAGAACTTTGGAATTAAATAAGTAAAACCTCACAACCTGAAAATCAGATTATCAGCCACATACTTCAGCTTTAATTCTAAAATTAAGTAACATTAATTAACAATGATTGAGTACTAAGATGTGTAAAAACGCTAATAGAGAGCTCAATTAAATGAGTAAACTTGGGTAAACTATTTAGATATAAACAAAAACCAGAAAAAGTACTTTAATGAACTTGTTTTGCAATTGAATGAGTATTCAATCAAAATTAAAGCCAAGACGAAACAGTCAAAAACATTTTTTTCAATGCATGAGTTACAGAATTTTCTTTTAATTGACGTAAGTATATATTAAAATAAAAACACATGTAATAGACATATTACTGTATGGTGAGCATAAGAAGAAATCGCCCTCGAAATCAATAAAGAGAATCAAAATTTTTATCAAAAAGTTGCCTTTTTGCTTAACACTAAGTTTCATATTGGCGTCTTTCTTTTCCATTTGATTGGCTAATGATGATTTTGTAAGAGACTGTAATTCAAGAATTCAATTAGCAGTTAAACACTACTTTAACTGAAACTACCTACTATTTACAGTTTCTAGAAAATGCTTTAAAAGCTTCTGTATCCCAATAGCATAAAGATATACAGAAATTTAGCACCATACGGAGACAAGTTAATGCTTCTAGAACAGAAAAAGAAACTACATTTCGCAAATTTAATAGCTACTCATTCTATAAACAAGATTTGAGAATACTGATGTCACAAAAATGTTGCCGCAATCAATTAACATTTCGAAAAAGCTAATGTTTTGTAACATTACTACTACTAGCAAAATAAAACGAATCTCTTTTTTCCT
>KK114176.1:312249-334576 GCA_000611955.2 Stegodyphus mimosarum | reverse complement strand
CTGAATGTTATACTTGTTATACTGACTAATCTGTGGTGAAATTAAAGTTTTCTTCCAATTTTCAACTCAATCTTCGGCGTCTTTTATGTAATGTAACTTCCCATTGTTTTTCATAACAGATTGTGCCAACTGGTGTTTTCTTAAAATTAAACATGAAAATTTTGTATTGTCTGCTAAGATTTAGTATTTTATCATCAGAGTGAATTGCAATACAGTAATTCCTCAACTATACATCACCATAATATTTTTATTACCCTGCATGCTGCTCTATCGTAATAAGATACTTTAGGTTTGATGTAGTTTTCCTTCCTCAAATTACACTGATTTTTATTATGAATATCTCTCCTTCATACATTGCTTTTGGTTGTTCTTTTATGACGATCTTTAACTAATAGAGTACCGTATTCGTATGCATTTTAAGAAAGGATCCACAAAGAAAGTTTCTTCTTTAAAGAAAAATTTAACCTCCTTGAGAAAGAAAGATCTATCTTTGTCAAAAATTCTTACATCCTTCTTAAAAATCTAAGGATAAATTTATCTTTGTGTCTTATTTCACTAGTCTGACAGTAAAGTAATTTCGGAACTGTAATATCATAACGTACTTTATCATGGTGAAGAGCGCATTATTGCGCATATCGTTAGTATGGGTCTGCGACAACTTGTAGGATACAATGCGACTTTACCTAGCTCCCTCCAAATTTGAAGGATAATTGCCCTAGGGATGAAAACAAGGGTCTCCAGTTCCTTTTATACTACCACTAAATCACTTGAGAGTACATTCGTCTCATTGTGCATTTTAAGTTCTCCGTATACCGCACAAACTCTTTACCCTCAGAACATCCATGCCATACCCGGGATTTGAACCCGGGCCCAGTGTCACAGCAACCAGCAATGCCAATCATGATTGCACGATCAGAAAGTCAAAAATAAGTTTTGAACTGTTTCTAACTTGCACAATTATCTCATAGGTTGTAGTGTTTATATTTATCTTAACTAACATTTATTTTAAGTTAATATTCCTTTCCTGTTTAGCCTTCATTTTCCCCTAGAAATGCCCGTGCCAGAGTATGTAAATTTTAGTAGCACGAGCATTTTATTCAAATTTAGCGGAAGCTAGTTGAATTAAACAGTAGACGAAACCAGAGTGTGAGAGTCTTGATTTCAAGCTATGCTGAAGATATTGTTCGGTAGAATTTAGATCAGCGCGTATCGGCTTGTGTGCCTAGCTTTGCAGAAGTGCTAGATTTTCAACAGTTAAATCAGTAATCTTGCTGAATCTCAGCGATAGTTAAAAACGCGGTTAGTTAGGATCTCAGAGCCTCGTCGATAGTGTTTTATATTTGTTCATCTAGTTCTTATTTTTAGTTTTGCCTTACTTTTAGTTGAACCGCCGGGTTGGCGCAGTTTGTGAGCGTTGAGTAATTTTAAAGGTAAAATAAAAGGGTTTCAACCCCTTCGCGCGTTTTGTGTGACTTCACGCATAGCAGCACTCACTATCCCAGTGTCTGACAAGTTGGGCCAGCGAGATCTTACAAGGTATTAAACACTAACATCTTTCGATTATTATCAGTTATTGGTCCACCGTTTTGCATTAGTTATGACCTTGCTGCCATTTCGTTTTGAGCTTTAATTCTTGTATTACAGACTAAGTGTAATTATAACTACTGTTTCGTTTCTGGATTTATAAAGAGAACCTGGGGAAATTTATTGATAATTGTCATTTACCACCAACAATTCTAGAATATATTACAGTCTTACTGGAAATATATTATGTAGTAAGGCCAAAAACTATAAATTGCTATTTATTTGACAATATAATTCAGTTAAAATTTGTCTACTTTTTAAAACCTCTATAAAAATATTCAAATTTAAAATCTTGAAAACAAAATAAATTTATACTTATCTGTCTACTTTAATTGCAACACTAGCATAAGGTATTTTCTAATAGAAAGTACTATTACTTATCACAGAATTTTATTTACCAAAATCATCTGCATAAGAATTATGATCATCGGATTAATTTTCCACGTCTGTTGGATAGAAGAATACTCACTTGTTAATAGCATTATACACATTCTTAAAGAAGATTTAATTTCTAATTGTGCCGAAATACTTGCAAGTTATTTATCAAATGCGCGGCAGACTAGCTTAGTTTTATTTTAAAAAATGATTACGCATTTTTGATTTCTAGCTATGTATAAAGTTTAAAAAATTCCAATTTGTTACATAGCTCTATAAAGACAGAAAAGCAATGTGAACCAAAATAAAGTATGGTTGATAGTAAAGTAAGTAAAAATCAGAGTTGCAGTAAGTCAATGCTATAGTACTAAATATTAAAAATGAAATTCGAATTTTCAACTTGTATTGCGGAGTACCCGGTTTATTTGCTTATGGCAAAGCACTGTAATTGTTAGCTGACTAAGGGAAGGGATTTCTTCATGCAGGACATGTAGAGTTGTTAGGTTACTTTGAAGCAGGAGACATAAAAATTGAGCGATGCTCTCGCGGGTACTCGAATACACGCCGAGTGTGCTAACCGTTGCACCACGAAAGCATGCAGAAAGGAGGGAGAAAAAACCCTTATAGACTTTCTAGTGGAAACTGGCTCGTAGCCACGTTACACATGAGAGAAGCTACAAAAACTTCCAAAAAGCCAGCATGTTCCTCTGGAATCGAAGCCTAATCGAACTACCAGCTCTCAGCGACTTTACTATTCAACCGCTGGCGGACCAACTGGTATTTCAGAATTGTCTTTGTTTATTTAAAATAACCAACCACTCCTAAAGCATTAAAGTCACTCCTTACAAAAGCACTGAAAAGATAACTACAAAAACTACAGTTTGGTAGAAATAAAATTAAAATCACATTAACGAACACGCTCTTTAATGCACTCAATTTAATTTTTTAACTACCTTAAAGGGCCGGATTAACTCGATTAAATATATTTAACTAAATGGAAAACTGCAGAAAAAAAGAAGAAAAAACGAGTAACATAAATGGACTTGAAGAATAAAAAACAGCATAACGTAAATGATCATCAAGTAGAAAAGCTCAGTTACATGTCTACTTCCTCTGCTCATATACCATGCAAAGTGTAGATAACTTTCCCAGCTTGTGAAGCAGTTCTTTAACGACCGTATAGAAATGATTTAGGATAATGGAAGTTGCTTAGGAAATAAGCATTTTAGAGGCAAGGAATAGAATGAAGTGAGCTTTCTGGAGAGTTTCCACCTTACTGCGAATTCCTACAGGCACTGAAACGGAATAGAGGATGTTCGGCTTTAAGAGTATTTTGCGTTGATAAGCGGAAATGCCAAGTACCCCAGAAATTCCGGAATTTACAGCACGCTGGATTCTCCTAATTCGTTTAAGTCGAGACACAAGGAAGCAGGCTTTGTGTTTAGTCTTCAGATGTGCTTCTTCCGCGGGAAGAACTCCGAGAGATTTCAAGTTTTCAAGATCCAATTACTTACGATGATTTAAACTTTTCTCTCCTGGATTAATGCTCTAATGAAAATTCAAAAAATTACAAAACAGATAGAGCTGAGTTGTTATTCGCTTAAATTTCCCCATTTTCACATCATCTCATAAATTGCAATAGAAAAAGTAACTATTTTTCGGAAAGAAATATACATTCTCAATTAAATTTGTTAAACGATATATCTGCATTTAGGAAACATTACCTTTAAATAATGGTAGGACATGTTTCTTATGATCCTTACCAAAAGATGTCGGAATAATGCATTAAAATGGCAAAATATGTTAAGTATTTTTTAAAAATATCTCATTTACAAATTTTCATATCATTGCATTGCTTAATACTTTCATATTATTGCAGTGATTTTTATCTTTCCCAGTAGGTGTTACATAGTTTAAGCAAAAAAACTAAGAAAGACCCTTATAACAAATTAAACAAAGTTAATGTATTTTTTACCCTCCTACCACTTTGAGGTAATTCACCTATTAGGATATTGCTTTGCTTGAAAATTTATTATAATGTAGTAATCAATAGATATTAATTTGTGATGGCTAAAAGCAAATCTTTAAGCAAAATAAAAGAACTAAATGAATATCATCTATGAATGAAGATACGAACGTAGCATAAATAATCAAGAATAAAAGATGCCCGTGGTATTTAATGTTCAAGAGTTGAATAACTATTGCCCTTATTGTAAGACAAATTTCATTAGCTATTTTTACATCTGTTTTAAAATTTATATACAGATACACAGTTAAAAGTATACAGTAAACGGATATTATGTTTCATAGGATAATGCATAGGATAATTCAACATTTCAAAGGATAATTCAATAAATAAGCCACAGATTTATAAAGAAAGGAAACATATGTATTGCTAATTTATAGTCAGGAGAGAAGAAAGTGAACAGGACGCGAGGACTTACACGGATTTATTTTTCATACGGTTATTACTCATACGGATGCATTCCTGTTACAAAGATATTGCAGAGCATAATGGTATGTCAGGAAGGATTATATAGGATGCCCAGTGTGTATTATTACTTATCAAAGCCATGTCTTGTCCATTAAAGTTCATCAAAATAAAAATATATGTTGGAAAGAGTTCTTGATGTGTTCAAATTTGCAAATTCTTAAGAATGATTCCGCACGAATTGCGTTGTGATATGGAACTTGATCGAATAATTGAATTCTAAGCTGAACTATATATAATTTTATGAATCAAAATATTCGAAGTCTGAAAACTTTACCAGTTTCAGGTATGGCCCATTTAGGAGAATTCTTATGCATTTATTATTCAGATGTGTTGAAACTCTGAAAATTAAAAATATGTTATAGGTAATTTTTCACTACCATAATAAAAACGTTGTTCTAAATTTAATAAACCCTGTCATCTCACAGGTTGAGCATCTTAATTATAAGTAGGTAACCCAATAGTTGTCATATAGATTTGTAGAATCAGATGGGGGCGACATTTGTGTATAATTTATTACAGTTCATCTTCAATATTTATTTTATCGTTTAATTATTTTTTTAGCTGGAGTCAATGTAATTTAAAGTGAATATTGTTACGCCATCACGCATTTCTCTTGCCAGCGTTTCCATTTCATTGTTCATATCATATCCAGTACTTTTGCAAATGACAAAAGGAACATATTTTAAGGTAAGAAAATATAGAATTATAATTTGAGAGTTATATGTCAGAGTAGAAAATATGTTGAATTCTGTGTTTTGGTCAACTTTTATACCTCAAGCACTCACAAGATTGAAAAAACTATTTAATAAGCAACTTAGGGCATTGCGTAAAGACGCTTAAATTAAGTATTCAGTAGATGAGTGTAGAAATGAATAGATTTCATAACGGTAAGTTTCAAATAAAAGTTGTATTAGCTGAAAAGCGCTTTTTAAAAATGCATCTTTCACCTCTTGAGTATTTTAAATAATGACATAAACTGTTATATTTCTCAATTCCTTGAGTTTAAATGTTAAGAATAAAAATTTGACATTCCTGCGTGTTGAAAGTTAGAACAAAGCAATAATTACAAACATAAGAAATACACAAAATGATGCAAATTCGATAGACTGTCTCATATCATTGAGGTAAGCTGCAATAGTTTATTTGTCGAATCTGTTAAACCGAACTGAGACTTAAAATCTGACAGTATGCATTCTAATTTTACAAAACGTTCGACCATTAAGGATAACTCAGCTCCCGGACTTTTAACCTGAGACTGGGTAGAGCCGCCTTAACATCAACGCTAATGGTTTCCTTTAAGTAATTTGAGTCATCTGGTTGGATGATAATAATGATTGATCTTTCTTGATTGAAAAGATAGTAACATTCACGATGAATTAGAGGCTGACATGATAATCCAACGTATGAAGCGTATTGTTTTTACAACATGGGACGATTAAAAGCTTATTTGCATGATTAAAACTATTCCTTGCGGATAAAATCACGGAAACACATTTCAATAACTAATCTTATATTGCACACATTTTCCAATTTCTAAGCGTCTTTTAAAGTCTTAATAGATACTCCGGGTGTTCGGATGCTTGATAGTAATAGATTATATTAACGATAACACAAATTTTATAACTCATTCAAATGCTTTTAGTAATCAAGATTTAACTAGAGAAGAATTTATTGAATTTTCCATAATTATGTCTTCGCAATTAAGTAATCACATAAAGGTTTAACAATAACCATAACAGCATGAAACTAGGAAATAATTAACAATAATTAATCATAATTTTAATACTGGACCTTTAAGAATGAACATGTTGTTAAATGATAAATCAGTAATTTAATGAAACCGATGAGGAATTACTATTAACAGCATAATCAAATGAATTACAGGTATGCTTTGTATCAAATATCCTGAGTTTTAAGACATATTGTTTACAGATGTTCTTTACACTTTATTGAAATACACTTCAGTGATTACTAAAATGCATTTTCAGAAAATGAAGAAGCAGAAAACTTGATACTAACCGGAGGAAAGGTGAACACGTAGATGTCAAATAAAAGTTTGGGTAAAGCAAATATCTTAAATTGTAAAATCCGTAATTGCATACATGAAGCGTTTATAAACAGATGATGATGTAATGCTGACTCTTTGCTGACAAATTATTCTTCCATCTGCAAATGTCAATGCAAGATAAGACAGCACAAAAATTTCTACGCAGTATTCAAATAATATTCTCATACACAACGCAGAAAACAAATGCAGTGAAATTCCTTATTTTCCAATATTTATATTGCTTAAAACTATGACCTTAAGATTTATATATTTCCTTAAAACTACGAGTGTTTCAAATTTTCAGTTATGTCGCTGAATTACGATTTTTTTCAATAACAGCCTAAGGAAAATTATTAGTAGCCTCAGTTTTCTTACTGGGTAATTGGAACTTCCCCTTAAACACAATGCCACTCTAATCTATTTCAGGACGAAACAAAACATATTACTTTAATATATGAACTAATTTTGAGCCTCTAGAATCCCAATATCATTAGATATTCTTGTTAATCCCCTAACTCAAGCATGCCTGCTTTTACACGTCCTACTTAACCTTCATAACGATACAGTTATAGAGATATGGTAGGGTTAAGCGTCACTTACTGAATAAACTTCCTTACGTTTATATCTGCAACAGCAAAAGTAAACTGACTGACATATACTTTTAGTACTAAAAAAAATTGATGAAAACCACTTGAATGTTTCTGAAATGATAGAAAAGTAGTAAACTCGTACCTCAGAAAAACCCTGTACTGAGGAAACTCAAAGAAACTCAAACGGATGCCTCCAAGTGGTGGAAGAAAATGAAAATGCTTTAAAAACGTTTCTGAGTTATTCTCAAAGATGTGAACACCAAAGGTGCGTTTTTGATTATTCAAAATTATACTGAAATTTGTCAAATGCTTTTAAAGGGAACACAAAATTAATCGCTATTACCCTGTATTTTCACGATACTAAATTCTTCTTAGTATAAGATTAAAAAATGATAGTACTCTACAGAGAGTATGCAAGAAAAATTCATTAGCTTAATATTCAATTAAATTATCGAATTTCGATGTTTTGTAAATTTCTTGCACTCGGAACTCAATTTAATTTTAATAAATAAATTGCAACATAAAAATAAATTTAAATGTACATTATTAGAAGTTAATATTCTAAAGCCATTTAATCTGATTTAGAATTATATACTCAGCAAAAAAAAATCTGCCACATTCGATCGCTTAAAACGGAGAAATAAAAGTGACCAAAACTTTTGTTGACAGCATTTCTTGTGATTAAGTTTGAAGGGCAAATTTATTTATAGAGGGCGTAAAAGAACCTTAATGAAAGTTACGTATAACCTAAAAAAAGCTATAAACCAAATCATGTAAATACGGAATTTGGAAACGAAAATCTCACATTGAGACGTACGTAAAATATAATATAAAAGACCGAATAGATTTTATTGAAACAGATCCTATAAGAAATTTTTTCAGGAATACGAAAGATAAAAAAAGTAACAAAACCCAGTAGAAATGCAGAAAGAAAACAGCCATCTGAAACACTTCCGAAACAAATGAAAATGAAAATGAAAATTAAATGATGGCTTTGCAACAAGAATTTGTTTACAAATTTTGAAAACTGAAATCTGCAAGAAAAAAAATATTAGCATCAGTCATTACATAGTTTCTTTTGAATGAAAATCAAGAGTACCTTTCCTGAAACGTAGAAAACACAGAAGCAGCGAAATTGATAGAGTAGAAGATAGATTTATCCTTTTACATGCATACATACATACATACATTTACGTAACATCACACGGAAGGAGAAAGGAATGACTACCAATATTCTCGCTCAGGTAAGATATTATCAATACTTGTGTCAGTTTCTCAAATTCTGCAGAAATTCTGTACAATAGTAATTATCCGTTTCACATGAGCTCGAATTTAACATAGTTCATATATTCAGCGAACGGACTTAATTCACATCCCCTAAGGCTCCGAAAAGCGACAGTGCTGCTCTCTATTGGTCTGTTCAGAAGCTAACCAGTGTAAGTCATGCAGCTTTTAAATTATGTGTACCATTCCTAACATCCATTATACATGTTAAAAAGACATTCTAAGTGAGTACAGTGCCCGAAAGCACGAAAAAGAGCAAGCACAAAAATTGCAAATAAGGAAACGCTCGCAAGCCATGTAGCAAGAATTAACGATTCGGTACTTCGCCGGAACAACAGAACTTAACATCGGTTGTTAGTATTTGCCTATCAGCGGTAAAGCCAATTTGCATACTTTAAGTACAGCCTGGAATACGAGTGATTTTCAGTTTCACATTAAAGCAGCCCATACCGCTGTCTCATCCACACAACCGAAAGAATAAATTAAAATTTGGCTGCGAATCATAATTTAATTGCAAATTGTGTCTGCTGTTCTCACCAAATAGAATTATGTATCATTAAGGCAATGGTACCTCATCACCGGAACAAAAGCGAGACCACGAAACAAATGAGGTTTATTAAAATTGTATTAACTTCCAACGAATGATGTCAAAATATACAGAAGGAAGGGTATTTCTTCCCTCTCATTTCTAATCATTTTTCTTTTCCCATTACGTCATGTTACGATCTTAGGAGTACTCCTGATTCTTCCAACGTAATATCTCTCACCTAGAGGGAAAGTCAGTCAGTCAGTCAGTGATTTTATAGCCGAATTATTGCAAATAATGCAACTTTACCGGCTCAATGACAAAATTTGCCTAAAAAGGCCACAAAACATTGAAAGTCCAGACAAATAAAAAATAAAAGAGCAAAGGTCAAAAGGGAAGCCACAAGTGGCAAATACAAGACGACTGAAAAGATATACAATGCATAATAAATATAAAATATACAAGTTTAAATACGATACAGTAAAGAGGGAAAGAAATTTAGTCAGTCAATTTATATGCATAATCGTCTTCGCAAAATCGTCTGTCATCACTAGTGCCACCAGAAGTGAATTAATTATAAAACAGAGCTAGAAAAAAATTCTCAGAGGGTTTTAATTGTAAACACTTCATTTCAGAGCTGCTGTTTTAAAGACATTTATAGCGTTTTCATTAATATCTAATGCATATGTAATTTAGTAAAAAAATCTCTTCTATAATTCAATTTCTGAAGATTATATATTCAAGTTTCACATTTAACCAATTAATAAAAAGAAAAATTTATTGTTCAATTCTTTGATATGATGATTAAATTTTAAGTATTTTCTCATAAGCAGTGTTACTAAATGGTGATTAAAATTTTTTAGCTTTAAATAATATAGTACGTATATATATATATATGTAATAAACAGTAGACACGTAGTTCAGACTTTAAGTAAGTATTACAATTTGAGTGTCCGTGTTACATATGTACATCATGTCACTTCTAAGTGCATTTTACAGTAGTAAGTTTGATTTCGTCATCTAAATGTTTTGTCTGCATTATTTCAAATCTGATTATAGAAAGAACTGATAACAGAGGATAAACCTTACATAATCTAGCCGAGCACATAAACAATTCCGTACACAATCTGATATTAAATGTTACATTTGTGAAGTAATGTTAGTACACCGGATAGAGATATTATATGCTACGATACAACTACATACGGTTATGACGTGTAACTTTTACTGTAGCCTTAAGATGAGTCTTAATGCTTCAGTTTAAAAGGAGACTAAGAGGTAATTCAAACGATTGCTAAATGTGTTTCAACTGTAATTTAAACGAGCTCTTTTCCTGGTACTGAGTAACGGACACAGAGACGTGAAAAGGCTTTCATCCGGTACTGAGTCTGAAGCTTCTCAAATAACGCATTCATAAAAGGCACAGTTTTATAGTAATAATCTAATTAATAATCCAATTAGACTACACTGTTTAATAACAAAATTAATGAAAAGTGCAATTTAGAAAAACCTTTAATTGAATAAGAAAGTAAGCTGAATAGAAGACTTGGCAAGTATTTAAAATGAAAGTCTAAATAAGAACCTGATTTTGCGGTATTCTCATTGGTCAAAAATTGAAAGTATGAATTTCAAAGTACTTGCTCCGAAAAACGTAATATTCCTTTTAGAAGCTGAATAAAGTTTGTATCAAAAATTTTTTTATCTGATACAAAGATTCTCATTACCTCGTACATGTACTTTGTACAGACACTCACAAACTGCACCAATCATAAGAGTTTCAAAAAGGCTGAAAATAAAGAACGCGTTGATTTCTGTTAAAGCCTTATTTTTAAATAATTCAGAATTATCATCACTTTAACAGACACAGACGAAATCAAACGTATACTGTTTCATTACCTGCATGGTTCCTTATGTACTATAGTACGCAATTTATAATTATTGCATATCTCTAGCGTCCGTATGATTTCTCTCTCATTATCTGTCGGGAAATTTAGAAAAATACTAATGCACAGAATTTTCCCCTTCCTTTCTCCTACGCTTTCGTAGTGAAACTGAAAGCATATATGGCTAGCAGTGGAGAGGTCCTGGGTTCGAGTTCCGAAGAGAGTACTGCTGAAATTTCACGGTTTATGCTGTGAAATATGTCAATGACTCAGAGCACTAATTTTTGAGATAAACTTGATTAAATGCATTTACAAATCTTATATAATTAGCAGTATAAATAGCAAACACAAGGACCAAAATAGAGCACCTTACAGAAATTCCTAATTGAAAATGAACCACAATAAATTTGAGGGATATTTTCAGTAAGCTCAACAGGGCTTGCTATTAAAAATAAAAATGAAGAAGACTGTTTAAATATATACAAATAATAGATACATACTAATATTATGTCTACAAGCGATTGCCTTTACGATTAAAATATTTGTCATCATCAATTGTTGTTCATATGTCTTCGTCATAGAAGCTTTCCTCCTGAGCAATAAGTCAATCATCATATAGCTTGAACAAAAGTATTAGTTACAAAACATTTTTTCCGGTGCCTTTCTCATCATTGGCATCCCATAGCCTTTCTTAAAACATTACATACAAACAGTCATCTATGGAACACACATTCCATAGATGGATAGTCATCTATGGAATGATCTATGGAACATGATTGTGGATAGTCATCTATGGAACATACATTCCGTAGATTCCACACCTATGGAACACACAATCTTTCACATTCGTAACAAAATCTATAATGAATCTAGGCTTGCAGATATCTGACAATGAAAATAAGTCTCCTTAGTGGTAGAAACTACGAGAGCATTAGGGATCTTTATACGCAAGTAATGCTCTCCCCCCCCCCCAAGAAAAAAAGACGGATGTAATGAAGAAGCTCTGGGACAACAGATGTCATAGGAATGTTAGTAAACTTAACTATCCTTTGGATATATTGTAACTTTTTCATTTATTCACAATTCACTTTCTAGCTCTTTGGATTAAAATTAATTAAAAACCTCGTACGTAATAAAAATTAGCATGTATGAAAATCTTAAGTGATACGAAGCTTGCGCTGTATAATGCAATAAGAAATGATAGGTTTATAAAAGGATGTTGTATATATGGTATACTTAAAGGTGCTCACTATTGAAACATATGCTTATTAATAAAAGATGCGAGACTTCGGTTATCTTCGAAAACAAAGAGCAGCCTTAATGGTTTGCGACAACATACACAAACAATGAGCACAAGGGAAAATTGCCGAAATCTCGAAACTCTAAAAAAGAATAATAATGTCTCAAAAAGGAACTATCGGAATTTTAAGAGAAATTTAAATCAGGTGTTCTTGTATGAGCAGCCAACAACTAAACGCTCTTTACAGACAAACGTAATTATGGTGTACAGAGTATACAAATTAAAGATTTGACAACTGAAAACATGTCATTTGGTCATAAAGTTGCCGTTTGCTCTTCCTCTATAAGAAGTATTTACGTATGAAGTCATATGACAAAACATATCTTCATAATTTTTACTTCCATAAAACCTTAATTATTGGCTTTTCGTGGAGACGAATAGATATCGTGTACGTATTACGAAGTCTATAGTCACTTTGAAGAGTCATACATGCTGAGACAGAGTTGAACATTCTTTAGGGTAATCTATATAAAGTTATAAGTAATTTTTTTCATTCCTGAATGAAGGCCTTTGGATGTAACTGGTGGCCCATTCTTCGGAAAATCCAAGAATGTGAATCTGGAAAAGGAAAGAGTTAGAATTTTCATATTTCCAACTCCAAAAGCTTAACAGAATCAAAAGTGATGTCCTACTAAAACGCGGCCAGCCGATAATTCGCCACCACCTAGATTCTTTTGCGACCGCATTTCTTTTCTTCCCTCCCTAATCGCCCTTTCAGTAAGGGTGAATACAAAAAGCTTTCGTCGTCGGTTTGTAGGTGTAAATAGTAGCATGTCCGGATGGCAATTGAAAGATCTGAAGTTCAAATCCCACTGAGACCATGGCTTTCAAGTTTCCAGTTTAAAAAAAAAATTAATAGCTCTGCTAAGGTATGTATATTATATTCCTGATGCATCTTTTAGACGAACGGCATCGATTTTTTTCTGTTTAAAGAAATAGACCTCATAATGGCCCATTTCTTACAAGGATTGCGTGAAACAACTACTTCGGTTGTCTAAGTCACTAGATTTTAAACAATTATAATCTTCCGTAGCAAGGTTACTACATTACAAAGTTTACTATTGTGTTACAACACTGATTTCTAGTCTTCTCAAAAGCATTCTTCTACTGTAAGTAAGTGATGTCAGAGTTGGGAAAAGCCTAAGCTTGATTCTTCACTATCCTAACGCCGTAGTCAATATTTTTAGCCGCAAGCGGAGACATGTTTCTTTTATCCTCCTTATATTCAGGATGGAAAGAGATTTTATTGCGAAGCATATAACACACCTTTGTCTTGTCATAATATTTGTATTTACCAAGCCAATCTTAAAGTGCTGAAGTTCAGAATGATTACAACACTGATACGTAAGAGTGTTAAAATCCACTACAAACAAATGGCTGGTATTTCTTTATTTCTTCTACTCATTATTCGAGCTTGTAAAATGTTTCGCACATTCTAACATGGAAATATTTAAACTCCACATACAGTTACATATTAAAAAGTTAGTAATTAAAGATTCTAAACATCTAGTCTACTGCACCTCAAGAAAATGTGATTATTCTAGACATAATATTCTTCAGTATATTTTTCTTGCATTAATTCCAAGTTAGGTTATTCTTTACAAATCTCTAAGCCACTTCCCGTTGAATTAAACAGTCGCTTTGAATTATTCTCAGGTTTCCGTATATCAACTACACATTAACACGAAGCAAACAGGAATGGCCTGTAATTATCAGTATACCTAATTTAGAGCTCATGCAGTTAGACTAACACTTAGCACAAAAATAGTTGAGAATCAAGCCTGTCAGATTTCCAACTTCATTTAAGCAAATTTGTGCCTTTACTTTGAAAAAAACTTAACCATAGGCTTAATTCCTAAATTTAGAATACAGAATTTAACGAACTGAGCAACAAAACTGATGAATATTGTAAAGGTGGTAGCTGTTGAAAGTTACCATTCTCTAGGAGATGTACAAATATTAAGAAAAGAGTAAGAATCCTAAGTTATCACTTGTGCAACAGCAAAGTTATATATCGATATTTGAGTTCACATTCAGGAAAACTTTTATAGGTAAATATATGAGTCCATGAAACTAAAATTTATTGCAGAACAACGCATTTCCTAACAACTAGAATTACAGCTTTCCATTAGTAAGGTTGTAGAGTCGTTAGATTATTTTTGAAAGCAGGAGATGTAAAAAATGAGCTGCCCTCGCCGGGACTCAAATTTCGGACCTCTCGAATACGCGCCGAGTGTGCCGACCATTACACCATGAAGGCATGGTAAAAAGACGGGAGAAATACTTAACATACTTCCCTTTTTAAAGGGTGATAAGGGATTAGGGGACATACTCCCCAAATCCTGGTGGGGGAGAATCATCATCCACTACTTTTTTTTTTAGTTCGGACGCCAGTATAGAGTCATTAGTTTATTTTATGAAAGCAAGAGATGCGAAAAATGAGCAATGCCCTCGCCGGGACACGAACCTCGGACCTCTAGAATACGTGCCGAGTGCGCTGACCATTTCACCACGAAGGCATGCTAAGAAGGCAAGAGCAATACCTTATAAGGTATTCCAGTTAAGCTAGTAAGCGAAATTGTTATGTCCTTTATTCTTAAATTTTTGTCAACGTGGATTTTTAAAACATCTAATTCTTATTACACATTAACGTTATTGCAGTTTTTAGGACTTATGTCAAGACATCTAAATATCTGCTTTGTAATAAGATTGAAGGCAAAACATTTATAATTAGCAGACTTATGCATTTGTGATTTATTGGTTGTTTTTTTATCTTGCCTTGGCTAGTCAGCAGCCGAATGGTGCAGTCTAAACATCTAAATCTGCGTTCAAATCCTGGCGAACGGGCTGGCTGTATGGGCGATTTCTTGGTTTTTCCCATATGTAACGTGATACGAGCTAGTTTTCTTTAGAACATTTTCCAAGAAGACATCCCTTCCTTCAGGCATATAGCCCTTGCGTGTTTTGCCATAATCACTGAAATCATTTTGCCTTAAAATTCGCTAGACTTCTTAATCTTCCTATCTTATTTTCTGCATCTTTCAGACTCTTGCTCTTAACTGAAAAGTTTAGATTTTCGAGCTTTACGCGAGTGTCCTATTTTGCATTGCTTAAACTTGCTGCTATTTTTCTACAGGAATTTTAATTCATGATAAAAAATAAAATTCACGACTACTAATAAAAACTTTAAAAAGCGCATGCATATTTTCCTGCTTACTTTCTCTTTTAAAACGATGTATGACTGTTATTCTGTTTTGATGCATTTAGGTCATTATATAAATTTATAAATATGGTAGTGGAGCGGATTGATTTCATAGCATTCGTAGCATTTCTCCATGAAGGCATCGCACATTATGTAGAAAATTTTCTCTTTTACTTTTTATAATCCAGTGATCAACTTCTCCGTGATTTATTAATCTAGTACCTGAAGAAGATATTGTTATTCAAAATGCTTAGTCGAAAGCTTTTCTTAGAGATGAACAGAATCGAATTGGTTAAAAGTTCGCAGAAATTGTTTCCTCCTTCTTCCTTCCCTTCCTTCAATAAATAGAAAGAGGTAAAAGTGGCATTTAAGTAATAAAGCTATTCATGTTCATGTTGTGAAAATTTTAAAAAAATTAAATAGAATATTAACATCAGAGCAATGTCATGAAAATTATTTTATCCGTATTGCATCCCTAGCGAAATTTTCATCTTAAGCACAAAGATGCATATCATTTGAGAAACCGTTCTTTTTAACCAAGGAAACAAAATTAATCGGTTCTAAAATTATAACAAGTAATGCGATATTACAGTATAACATACAGATTAATTGTTCTTTCTTTCATATTCTCTTACAAAATAAAGAAATAACTTCACTTTTATAACGTTAAACTCGATGAATTTCAAACAAATTATTATAGTCAATATTTAATACCTTGTAGTATCATATCAGCCAAAAAAAGGGTGAATATGTTTTTAAATATTACAAATTTTATTACGTTACTCAAACAGAAATGTTGCTTAAAGTATGTTTAGCTGCTTCATGTCAAAATCAACACCTGGCAAGACGTACCTTTACTGCTTCAAACTTCGAACTGTTTCTTATCATCTTTAATTTTTATATGAGGCAAAGTTTAATAAAATTATACATATTTAATGTGCTATAAAAAGTCAAAACGAAGGATCGTATTTGATGGGAATCACTCACGAATGCGAAATTATAAGGATCATGTGAAGATTCCACTGCTACATATTCCTCACTTTTAAGCAAGGCCGAAAACTTGATTGAAGCAATTTGCTTTTCTTTCAATCAGTAAACATCTTCCAGTTGGGTTCTCTTTTTCACAGATTTTTTATGTGCAAATTCCCTTTCTATCGAACATTCTTGCACAATTTTATCTTTTCAAAATTTTGGAAAGTAAGAGAGTAAAAATAAATATATTCATTTATTCCTATCCCCAGTGAAGATACTTCATTCACTATAATATACTTGAGAGGAAATATAACTGAGAAAGAGGTTACTTTACATTTTTAAAAACGAAGATTTAAAATGGACTTTTGTCGACATGAGTACATGAGACAAAAAAATATTTCTTTCTAGTTTTAATAATGGAAATCGAAGTAAGTTCAAAGTTGAAAGGCTTATAATTTTTTTCAAAGTAAAATAGGGGCAGATGAAATGTAATCAAAACTTTACTTTTCTGGCATTAAATTTTATCCCAAGCGGTTGTGGGATTCAGAATCAGACTCACAAGGGCTAAAGATTACACATGATATTAAATATTTAGTACTGCAATTCAAGAGGATTATCAGATTTAAATCACACACTATCTGCGAAAATCTCGAGGAATATAGTTCCTTTGAAAACCTCTTTGTTTTGATTGTAACTTCAATTCCGTATCCGTATATCTTATTTCTGCAGTAGCTTGAAAAATTAAATGTGAATATTTCAATTAAAAGTTTACTACAGCTTAGCATTCCTAGAAAGCTTAATTATAACATTAACTGTACGCGGTTGTATTCTGTACGTTGTTAAATGGCATAAAGCAAACAATACCGTATAAGTTCTTGTTTTTGAATAAAGACTTCATTTAATTTTTTATTCTATATATTAAGGTGTCACAATATTATTTAATTGGAGACCTAGCTTCACTATCATATGAGAGTTAATAAGTACCCTATAGGGAAACAAGTACTAATCTATTAAAATAATTTATTGTCTGATATCAAATGCTGTAGTAATGCAATGATCATTCGAATCTTCTGAAAGAGTTTTTTCAGTTTCTTTGCATCTCACGCCTAACGAATTTCAATTAAAACATTTTGTCTTAAAAATTTCTTTTATCTGAAAAGAATTTCACGGTTGAAATGATTATGTCTCGACTGTTTTATCTGAAAAGATTTATCACATACTTTTGCTCCAAAAAATATACGTATGAAAGAAATTTGAGTTTCCGAAGAATATTAACTATAAGAAAATACTCTCTGCTGAATTTTATTCTTTAATCCCTAAGGAAGTGGCATTATATTAGTAAAAATATTGCACTAATACTTTTATCCGAAGTCTGGTCTGAAATATTGCTCACCTAGTGTGATTTGCGTAGTGTATGTGACACGCTTATGAAGCAGAAAATACACAAAAATGAAGTCAACGTGTTAGTTAAGCTAATTTTCCTCATAAAGATGTTGGTTTCATCAGAAACTAAACACCGAACTTTACATCTACCAGACGAGAGTTACTGACACAGATTTTCAAAATATCTTCCTATTTCATTCGAAATGAAAAGCAAATTAATGTTGAAATTTGCTTAATTTTAAATTTCTAGTTGGAATATATCTCTTGTATCTTTTATTTTAGCTAAATATTGATTTATTCCAAAATCTTTGGATTAATGAAATGCGTTCTAAATATACAGAATTCTTATTGTTGTAAATATTGTAAGTGCGAATTATTTACCTCTTTTTTGCCAACTGTACCGATTTTAAAGTGTATCTTATCTAATTAGAAGCATTTACTAAGAAAATATAAATATTTTTAATCTAAACTTATATTTCTTTGCTGACTACTTTTAGTGTTTTTACGCGTTATGTAAAGCCATATGTTAAGTGACGATCAGTCATCACCTAACAGGTAACACAATTTAATAATCAAAACATTTTTTAAACCATGGCTTGTAATTAACAGGAACTTGATAGCCATTGCTTCTCATTGACAGAACTCTCAATATAAAAGTTCTAGTTCAACAAAATCAAACGTTTTTAATAGGAGTGCCTAGAGCTACTCTACATCTCCCTATTAGCTCATTACTTACAAATTCGGAAACGACCACTTACAGTCTTCAAACAAAATTCCAAGTAACGAATGGTCATTTTTAATCAGCAGCGAGATTGGGGAATAAAAATATTCATAATTCTCTTCAATACAAGCCATTTCAAATAACCATCAGTTACAGTCAACGCGAAATAATTAAATCCTTATCTAACCTCTTCTCTGCATTAGTTAATTCTGAAATAAGCTCTTTTGTGTTCGAAATCAAAGAGTATGATGATAGTAAAAGTTTAAAATATCTCGTTAAGAATTTAGAATTAATCTTACATGCTGTAACAGTTTTTTAACGTGTATCGTTTCTACAAAGATAAGCTATTTTAACTATTTTCTAGCTCTAAATTGAAACAGTAAGTAAACAAGTTTCTAATTAATAGGTTTTCCTATTCGCTTATGTTTCATTATTATATTCGTAGATTAATAACTACATTTTAATTTATTCAAATGAATTAGTTCCAAACACGATCCAGTTGCTTATTGTCTACTATTTTTCCGATTCAGGTACATTCGAAATATTTTTAATTTATAAAGCTGACTTCCAAACTGTTAATGTTTGGGTGTAGTTAAGGATAGAGTACATGGAAAAGTATGATGCTAAATGGACTGTAAACTGAGGCATATCAAAAATGCATTTTTATACTGAATTTTGATATGCCACAGTTTCCAGTCAGTTTATTTCTATTAACATTAACATCAGTTAATGTTTCTTTATTTCCTATGATACAGCGAAATATATAATTATTCGTGAAAGTTTTGTAGCTCTGAAATTCATGTACAATGTTTTTACAAAAGTATGGATTTTGTATATGAATGTTTTTCAATGTATATCATGCAAACTGTATCTCACTATAACGTTTAAGCGCTAATCAAAAACGAAATCAAATATATAGATTAAAATTATTTAATTTATAAGGACAGAAATTTCCCTAGGAATCGAAGAATCCATCTAAAATAAGGAAAGGCATTTATGCAGTAAGAAGTTTCCCAGACAAAATGTTTTTTCGCTGCATGAAATGGTAAGGTATTTTTTAGCAAATTACTCTATAAAAATAATCTAAAATCTTATATGCATTATGTGACTTTAAGTCACTTGACGATTTTTTTTTACACTTTGCAATCTGCTCGCTAAAAGATCTCATTTAGTATTAAACAGAGTCAACATTTCTTTTTCTTCTATTCGATGATATTATTAACAACTTACAAATTATATCATATCACCGGCAAACTTTAACTTGCTCTACGACGTCGCAGAGCTCGGCTAGACGTGAGAAAATTGACAGCCGAGATGAAGAATTACTTTACATTGGCGAAAGTTACGATGAAATCTTTTTGCTCCACTGATGTCGGAAAATGGAGCGATTTTATCGAATAGATATGAAAGCGACGCAATGGGAAGTGCAATAACAGCTCACCATTTTTTGATTGAAGAATAAAGGGCGAAAAAAAAGTCACTTTATGGTAGAAGGCAATAGTTTATTATAACACATTAAATGAAACATGAAAATGACGCTATTATTTTATCACACCGGGAAAACTTGTCACACATGCCTGACGCACTAAAATGATTTTATATTTAATGGACATTTATTGGTTTTTATAATTATATAATGCATGTAATGTTTAGTCAAATCCAACAGAATCTGAATCTTACATCATTTTAGTAAGTTACTTACTTTTAGTTAAAAATTACGTTAAAATTTGTTAAACATTATATATATCACGAGTTCATGTTTCAAATCATAAGATTATTGAATATTTTGGCTCCTTAAAAATTATTAACAATTATTTTACATAAACTACAGCAACTGATATGTTTAGGTAAAGTGCTCTAACATAGACAGCTTTCGCTTTGCCTTTGTCTACTAGGAATTGTTTGACTTTACTGAAATTAAACAGTATAGTTACAGAAATGCAAATATAAAATATAGCCATTAAAAACTATGCTCTTTGTCTGAATTTTGAAATACTTTTAACAGCAGTGTTCCAAGATTATTTAAAGTTAAAAATCTTTTCACATGAATATATTTAGAAAATCAAGGCAAATTCCGCGAAGGATTTTAAGTTAAAAGATACTTATGACGAAAGAATTTATTCATAAGCGACAATTTTCTCGATAAGATTTTTGTGTAAAAACTAAACTTCTTTTATAATAGTATATAATAAAAGTGTATTTTGGAGTGAATATCATTAAAAGTAAACATAAAGTAAAAAAGGTAAAGTAAAAGTATCTTTATTATCATAAAGTAAAAATAATAGCCTGAAAACGAGTTTCGATTTTTTACAAGCTATAAACAACTATCCGAACTATAAAATTTCTTCATGAGTTTCTTCACATTTTTTTTTTCATTCATGTGTATTCGAAAGCTTAAAGTTGCTGAACTTTCAGCTAACATATCTGATGATTGTATATGCAGGTTTACGTCTTTTGGTTCTACAGCGGTGAACATCATTACTATCTAAAATCATTATCTTCTTATGAAATGATATTGTGTAGGATTATTTTTACGCTGGGTGGAAATTAGATAGTTATATGTCGTTTCTTTCAATAAACGATGTGAGAGATTAATGCTGGTAACAATAAGCTAATGTGAGCTACATTGCAGTTCCTAGATGTAATTTCTTATTTTCAAGTTCATCTTTTGCTGAAAGACGTACTTCATCTATGACAGAATGACATCTATAATTTAGGGAAAAATATTTCTATATTTTCCTTAGCTCGAGATTTTCAGCGAATCAAGAGTTGTATTTTCATCACGTTTAACTAAAGGAGCCATTGGAAATTGAAGAACTTAACACAACTTTTCATTTTAGATCAAACTTGTAGAGCTTTTAATAAGGTTTCTTAAAATACTATATTTGCATCTGCAGTCTTGAAGAGATATTTGAATGAAAGAATAACCGGGACTTTGCAAAATATCTTTTATAAATGTCAGATATACTGCCGTAGCAATCCAAGTTATTTTCAGACTTTATTTCCAATAAATCCATATGGAATAATAATACCAAAGATTTACTTTTATTCTCATTTGTCACTCATTTCTGTTCTTTAAGGTGTAAAAACAACACTATTTCTATAGCAATAGTAATACTTTTTTATATTTTGTGTATAAGAATTAATGTTATGTTTTATTTTGTTGTCTTTATTACTACAATTCTACTCTGCAATTCAGTATTATTTTTGTCTGCTGAGGGTAAGAAAACACCCAGTCTTGTGCACGAGATGCAATCCACAATGAGAAAACTGAATGACTGAGAAAACAAAACTCTAACTTTTGTTTTTACGACTATTTACAATCTCCCTCACGAATTAAGTAACTTTTAAATATATAGCAAACAGATCCTACTTGAAATTCTGAAGTAAAATACCAGAAAAGTAACCTTGCACGATTGAAAGAGAAATACATCTAGACTAAGATTTACAGAATTATATCCGTACAAAATCACATACATAAATTTCGTAAATTATTGCTTAAATGTTAATGGATTTTTCAAAAGATATATCTAAGTTACTAATCTCGTGAAAAGAAAGAATCATCGCTGAGTGTGAGAAAATAATTAAATATTACTTAATATTAATAATGCTAAAATCAAGTATATTATTAAAAGTTTAAGATGAGCAATAAATACAGTAAGAGGCGTAATGCAGCTACTAACTTAAAACTAAAGACACTAATTAGTTAATTTAACCGATTTCTCACACGGTGCATGTCTGATTAATGAACGCCGGTGGGTATAAAGATTCGAATGCAATGAAATTTGCATCCATCAAGTAATACCTTAATCTCCCTTGACCTACCGCGTGGTTAAGACAGTTGAATTCTGGGAGTTTCATCCAGGGTGCGATCCCAGATGAACAGGCTGACTGCATGGTTTCTTATCGAGGTTTGTCTCATGCGTGGCGGGAAAAAAAATCAGTTTCCCTTAAAAATCAGTTTCC
>KK114176.1:296767-312227 GCA_000611955.2 Stegodyphus mimosarum | reverse complement strand
TCTTAGAGGAGATAGCCTTCGTGTGATTTGCTGTATCCAAATAGTCTAAACAGCCGCTTTTAATCTTCAGGTTAGGAACTACATTTTATGGTAAATATGTCATTTGCACATAACTTTTGGAAGCATTTGCGAAATGTAATTTCTTGATTACCCATAATTACTCTTTATAGCAAGCTTCTATGTAGATTTTGTGGAATTTTACATGTTCGTGTTAATTACTTATCAAAATTAGAAGTAAAGATTTGACCAAAAATTGAGTTCCGCCCTTTTTTTATTTCATTCCAGTCTTTCTGAAAATTTTCATTTGTTATCATTTAGAAGGAAAATTCTATAATAAAATTTATCAGATCAAGAGTAAAAAAAAGTTCATGTTCACTTCGAAATTAATCTTGAGTAGTTTTTGACGCATGAACGTAGCCAAAACTTATATCAGATTAAAATATTTAAATTAGTCGCTTCATAGCGCATATAAAGCGTGTATTCTTTCTTCATAGCGTATATGAAAAATAGGAAAGGATGTTTGTAATAATTAGTCATTAAATAAGTGACAGGAAAATAACCAGAATTCCTTGCTTCGGAATCACATCAACAAGTGTTGTAATCATCTTTCAGTAATACAAATAGATATCCAGTGACAAATGGGTCTAATGAAAATGCAGTACTGACATAAAAAATTTGTCATTTAGTTGTAAAGAATAAATATTACATGACATCGCAGTCCACTTTTAAATTAATCAAAGTCACTGACACCCAAAAAAAAAAAAAAAAAAAAGAAAGGATGCAAAACAAGATTATTAAACGCATGAGACTTGTCACTGTAATGATTATAAGAATAAAAGTTAAGATTAATGAATCAACATCAAATGCGAGTCCTTCGGTAGCTATGAGGACTTAAATTTATGAGAAGTAAACAGCTCTAAATTAATAATGTACTTGTGGCAACTGAGGAACTTTAAAGGACGAATTGCATATGAATAATAAAGCCACAGGATAATTTGTAAAAGCTTAGCGTGATTCATAATGAAGGTCACTTTTGTATTCGGTAACTTCTAAAAATTACGCGTCTAAACTCGAAAAAGAATTTGCATTACTCAACTCATTTACAGAAACCGTTAAAGTCTGTGTTCTGCGTTTCTTAAGAAACTGTTTAAGCAGTTTTAATTGAATTACACCTTTTCCCCTCTTTGTGAGATTAAAAACATTTCATTTTTCAGTTCTTAAATTTAAAAGCAAAATAACTTTTACCGAAATATTATTACACTGGCGAAGAAACATTTTTAGAAAAATTCGATTCGAAATTTTACATTTTGTGATGTGTGACGTGAATGAGCATGTAATTAAAGTGGTGCGGAAGTGACAGTCTCAAATCATTACCAAAGAGTAAGTAAACCAGCTTACCCTTAGGAAGCTGCAATTAGAAGTTAATCCACAAATTTCTTCAGGATTCTCTAAAGGTCAGCGGAAGAAGCTGCCCTGGTTGTCCAGCAACTCTCTGGACACTTAAAATGAGATTTTATACTAACTAGTCGAAAGTTTTTAGAAAACGGAATTCCTGCCGTTGGGAAAAATTGGAATTCCGCAGACCATGCGGATAAATCGGAAGTCGGTGAGCTTGCCTCTAAGTTGAGGTGAGCGCCAACTCATGCAGCGGGCAGTACGGTCAAACTGAGAACGCGTGCTACCGCCGATTGACAAATCGTAACTAAGACTGCCCGCTGCGAACGGACTAGGACAGAACGGCTCTCTCAGCAGCCCGGCGCATCTTAACAGTGCGCGCGATCCCCTGCGCCGAAGCGACTAGCAGAGCCCTCTCGTGGATCATCAGTTAAACAGTCTTATTTCAGTAGTCCAGCAGAGAAATGTAGTTCGGATACATTACTTCGCCCGAGGGTCGTGAATAGCTTTTTTTTTATTTGCTTTTACACTTTTTTCCCTTTTTTTCCAAAGATCCGAATCTACATTGTATTGAAACATATTCGGCGCATATTAGTTAGTATAAATACTAAAAATATTAGCAGAACATGATTTTAAAATCGCATGAAGTAAATAATTTTATTAAATCATAATTTCTCGACTTGTACTTTTCAACCTCCTCACAGCCCCCTTTCGGACATTTATTTTGCGCAGACTGGATTTCGCGTTTGCTCCCTTGCGTCGTCCCCCTAACAACAACGATATATAGAAATCCTTTTGAGTGAGATCGGCAGAAAATGGTTAAAATATTAAGGATCTGTTGCACTTGCATTCCATCGAGTAATTCATAAAACCTCTTCGAGCAATACAGAAAATGGTAACAATTAATCACCCCTCAAAATATAGCAATGAACCTGACGAAACAGGACAGATTCCTTCCATGGTAATCTCAGAGGTGCATAATGAAAGAGCATGCTATAAGGACTTTTCATATTCCCTCGAGCATACTGTTGTGATGTAATTGGTTAGCCCTTCCTGCTAGCGACTGAAAAATTCATGGTTTAAATATCAACGAGAGCGCAGTTGATTTTCATGCTTCCTGAAGCAAAATAGCTAATTCCATGTTGTACTGCGCGCGTACTGGTACTGCAAGTATACGGACTTGCGAACATAAATAACTTTTTAAATTTTATACTGATAGTTTATAACTTTGGGTTCTTTTGGAATAAGGAAGGATTTTGAAAGGGAGTTGCCCTGGGGAGGATTAGAGGGTCTCCCACCCCCTTTTCCACACTAGCAAATCACTCGAAAGGACGTTCAACTGGGCTTGTATTTTAAGATCCCGCAAAAGCACTATACTTTGATAAACATTTAAGCCATTTCCGGAATTCGAACCCGAGCCATCGATAAGATGGTCAGTATCGCTAATCAAGATACTGAAAGAAGCTGCATTATATTGTTCTGAATTTAAAATAATCATCAAACAATTATCATCTATTTATTTTATTTACTTCACTCACGAACTTAATTAAACTTCTTCCTATTTTTCGGCATTTTTAAGGATTCTTATTTAATTTCAATTTGAGAGCTTCGACTGAAGTTTAGAACAGCCATCAGGATGAGTGTTTAATAATTTACTAAATACAGTATAAAGTCCGAGATCCGGACTCGTCGGGACTTCGGCGATTCCGGATTTGAGATTTTTCCGGATATTAGATCATCAATTTAAATCTAGTAAGATGGTTTGTAGAAATTATAAAATTAAAAATATGAAATCGGGATTTATGAAATAATGAAGCATTTACGATCTAAAGGGTATCAAAATTTCAAAAAAAATTTTTAATATTTATTTGTTTACTTTATTAAACATTTCTTTTAATGTAAATTATTTAAGTTGATTCGTTTTTTGTGCTAATACTTTCTCTTCAAATTTTTAGACAGACATGATCTCTTCTGCAGTTACAAAGTTCCACTGTTCAAGTTCTGTAGTTGCTGTGTCGAGAATTCCGAGTAACTTGTCAATCAAAATGTTTTCGTTTTCAATAACCTCTTTGTCACTTTCTTCACTATCGGTAGCTGTATTTTTTTCGATCTAGAACCATGAAGTACAGATTTCGCTGTCCGTTAATTAATTAATGATTAGAGCATTGCGATTGCAATGAAAAACTTTATTATGTCTTCTTCATTTATTACTGCTTCTCCACATTTCTTTACAAAATCCATTAACTGGAACTTTATTATATCTTCTTCATTTATTACCGCTTCTCCACATTTCTTTACAAAATCCATTAACTGGAAAATTTCACCTACGGTTTGCGATATCCGGAAGCCTTCAAATTCGCGGATGTCATCTTCATCATCCTCACCATGAAATATGGTAGTTGGCCACAAAATATGCCAAGCATTTTTTAAAGTATCTGGAGCACATTCCCTCACGATCCTGCGATGCTCCACACAGAAGATTTTATGGTAAAATACTTCAAAAATTCTTGAAACGGCTTGCCAGTATTCAAGAAATTTCACATGGATTTTAAAAATTCGACCTTATATTTGCACTTCAGCACATGCATTGTTCCGATATCCATAGGCTGAAAGACGGACTTGGAGCAAAGAATCACACGGATACATTATCTTTCATTAAAACTTTAAGTGAAATATGAGCCGAACAGTTATCTACAACCAGAACAATTTTTGCGTCGTCAAGTAAACCAACCTAATTAAAATTTTGCCGGGTCTCGGGTCTGAAAGGATTTTCAAACCATGTGTGAACACATGGCGAAATTGAATTGTGAATTGAAATGCTGACCACTACACCACGAAAAAAATTCTTGTGAAATTCGTGCTTTTTTATTTGCATGATATATAACGGGAAAATCTTTACTCCTTTAAATGCTCGAGGTCGCATATTTTTTCTGATTGCGAAACGTTTACACTTGTGCGTTCCTGCATCATTTGCGCCTGCTAAAATTATTAGTCCAGCTTTGGAATCTTTGGCACCATTTGGAGCCTTTTCTCTAGAGGTTGCCAAAGTATTTCGCGGTACATATTGCCAGAAAAGACCAGTTTCAACAACGTTATAAATTTGTCCTGGAGATAACATTTCACTGTTAATAAGTTCAATGAATTCATCTGCAAATAGTTCAGAAGCTTTAGTATCAGCTGAACATTTTCAACTGAAATTTTTAATTGCATTAAACCACAGCAATTTTACAATTTGGTTAACCAGTCTATCGAATATGTGAACTTAGTTTTTGAGTTCATTTCTCCATGAAATATTTTGGTTTGAGCCATTAGCATTCGACCCGTCAATAGCACGCCCTCGCTGCGTCTCTGTCTAACCATTCAATCATCACTTTGTCATCATCGCGATTTTTAGCATAGCGAATCATTTTTCTGTTATTTATTGTGAGTGGGCTGTCGGAATCCGCAAAAAATTCATAAAGTTCCATTTTCTGTTGTGTCATATACAGTTGACTTTCCAATGCCATACTCCTCGCATAATTTTGAAACGGACATACCTATATCCATTTTTTTGGCAGCAATTCTACTTCTTGTTTAAAGGACATCGAAACATGCTTTCACTTTGCAGATCCTGTTGCAGCTCCAGAATTAGAAACTCCTTTCGACATAATCCAAAGTTCAAACTTTAGTTTTCCTAAAATTGCTGTAATTATAACAGCGTATTAAAATAATAAACTGGATAAAATCAGAAAGTTAAGGAACAGTGCAATCTGCTATATTAACTGAAATTCTTTGGAATTAATAAAGTTTAATTTTAGCCTAGCTTAACAGCGTCCTCTATACACGATTGGCTATGTAGCATGGCAACGAAATGTTCTGTTAAATTTTGCCTTGCTTCTATCGCGCAATGAGACAATTAAGCTTGAATTGTAATAATTTAGTTATTTATTATACTTACGTCTAATTCTTGCACACGCTTAAGGCTTATTTGAGACCTAAATAAATAAATTTCTATATATACTTAAGCTTAGTGAGGGCTGGCGTTAGATATTTTGCCGCCTAATGCAGTCTCTGTGGGTCCTAAAATCTGCTACCGAGCGTCTCCCTAAGTTCTAAATTTTTACCGTCCCTTAATTTTGGGTCTCAGAGCTTTCCCTAAACTCTAAAAATTTTACCATTCCTTAATTTTATTTCTCGGTGCTTCTCTAAATTTTGTCTTCCTAAATTCTGCCGCACGGTGCGGCCATACGAGCTCTGGCGCCGGTTCTAGGTTTATGTGAATAAAAAATCAGTTATTCCTAATTCAAATAGCATTAAATGTAATCTTTTGGCCTATGAGTATCATTAACAAACGAATGCATATGGAAAGAAATTTTTGTTAAATTTTTCCTTGTCAACATTTAGCGAACTTAAATCTGTAATCATCGGCAAGCGTAATGCCAAGATGAAAGATTTCCATACTCTTTGTTATTCAATTACTAATACCAAAAAAATTGTTTAGGGATCGCTGCATGAGTCATTACTCACATTGTCATGTGTTGATAAACATATGGTGATGAAAGCAAAATATAATAAATAATGATTCGCCAGGTTGGCATCAGTGATATAAAATATTAGATAATATATTTGAGATGTATGCCAAGCCGATATGCAGTTAAGGAGCCAAATGATTCATCACACAAATTTAAGTTAAAATGATTGTTTCTTGAATAACAAAGTGCTTTATTTAGTGCCTAAGGGAAATTAAGAATCGGGATTCTCCACATGTTTTCTTACGAGAAAAAAAATCAAATGCGCATGCCTAAAGCTTAAAAAAAATTCCTAAAAAAAATTTGTTGGTGGCTTTAAGGTCCGGATTTTAGATCATGCCGAATATTGGACGTCCGGATATCGGACTTATTTATGTACTGTATTTGTTTTTAAGCGATACGTACTTTTAAGGATAGAAGAGAAGAGAGAAAAGGTCATGTGGCAGGTGGTAGAAAAGACAAAAACAGTTCCCATTACAGGATATGATCTTCCGTGACTGAAGTGAGAATATGCACGGTACAAAGTTATCAACTAGCTGTTGAGGCATTATGATCGATTTCTTGTTTTCGAAGATCGCAGCTGTGTAATCGTTGCTGCAGCTGACGACGCGCTGCCAACCGTCTTCTCAGAACATTCCACATTTATTCATCTGTTTTGTATTTAAGTTAGGAGATCCTGTGGCCTAAACCATGCTGCGAACATCTTCATTCACCAGCAGCTCAGTGACAGTCACTGTATGATAAAGAGTAGAGTTGTTATGCATGAAACAAACCTCATGGTAAGCAACAGCCCGGAAGAGCAGATGAGCAGAGTGTTAAATATGTTTTTGTAATAATGTTACTTTAGACTGCCAATAGATGGCAGTAGTTAAATAAGTATTTGCAAATGAAACTGTGATGTAATAACTGTTTTATGGGTGAGTGCGTCTTTGGTGTTCGTGAATAAAAGTTGTGTCAGAATAACGCTCTCTGTTTACTTAAAATTTGATCCAGTCTGAATTATTAAAGACTTTTAAAAGCATTTTTTTACAGAGAAAGCTACGACACAAAATCCGTAAACCTTCCTCGGAAAGATATGGAGCTTCATAATGGTCGCAATGCCTTCCAAATTCAGATACCTTCAGCCACTGCATTTCGACATTATTTTAAGTGCGATTGAGTTGATTGTTTTAGGAGTGATCTTTTTATCACACTTTCATCTTTATCAATCTTCTCAATGAATCGATTTCAAGTAAAGTCGACCAGACATTGCATATGAGATTAATTGTTGAGTATATTACATTACGACTGCACAATGATGCCGTTCAAACTGACTCCCAATGCACAGTAATTTATACTTTCCTCAACTTAATTTTTGAACACAAATAGAGGACAATGAACTGGCTTTGAACACTGAACAGTTTTATTTTTCCATCCGTCGGCTGAAAACTCACTAATTAAGCATTCATCTAGAATAGTATCTGAAGACATCGCTCATTTAGCCATCTCATCACCGAAAATATTTTCCCCGCCTTCCTAGCATGCCTCTGTGGTGCAGTGAACAGCACGCTCGACGCTTATTCGAAAACTCCGTGATTCGAGTCCCGCGGAGTTCATTGCTAATTTTCATCTCTTCTCTTCAAAAATAACCTAATCACTTTCCAGTGGCATCCGAACTAAAAAAGGTGGTGGATGATGATTCTCCATCACCAGGATTTGGCGACTGGGTCCTCTAATCCCCAGTCATCCTTTAAAATGGGGAGTATGTAAGGCATTTCTCCCGCTTCCTTAGCATGGCTTCATGGTGTGGGGGTCAGCACACTCGAGGCGTATTTGAGGAGTCCGTGTTTGGAGTCCCGGACAGGGCATTGCTGATTTTTCATCTCTTCTGCTTCAAAAATAACCTAATGACTCTAGAAAGGTACACCATAGTTGGCTACCGATATGAACATTCAACATAAAACTAAATCTTTAAGCGTATTGTTGCGTGCGTACGGGTTCGTAATGGATTGAATCTAGAAGTCGTTAAAAAGTTAACAAAATTTATTCTTTTCACAAGAAATAAAACAAAATGCTGAAATATTTCTTCAGAGATAGTCGTACAATATCACAATATCTCAAACGTTTAGGAAAACTCAATTCAAAAACAGAGAAACTAATTCTATCTCACAGCAAAATCGCTACAATCAATAACAGCATTATGTAAACAAACAGTTCGCTTAAAACAGCTACAACTACAACTTAAATGAGATGTTTCAATTCGGCTTTTATAAGCTTTTTAATTATTTACTAGAACATTCTGGTAAAACCTCCATTTTTCTCAATTTTTGTGGATGGCAACAGCAATTACGAGATATTCATTTATTAAATATCAAATACACGTTACCTTTTATTTTTACTTTTCCGACGTAGCATTCAGTTCAAAAATTGTTTGCGTTGCATGGGAAAATAAAGTAATTTTAATTACAATTCCAAATAAGCAGCTAAATAAATACGAAATCCGTAACAGTATGGATTAATCAAAATAGCAATTTTAGAAAGACAAGCACTCGGTAAATTTACTAATAATATATGATCTGGCATATTTCTGTAGTGGAAAAAGATCACTGCAAATGCTTCCAAAGTAGAAGTGTTTTCTATGATTTTTTTGTTAGCATTAGAATTAAGTGTAGTAGTTATTGAATATAAAACTTCCAGCTGAAGCTGGAGAATTACTTTTAAATTTTGGCTAATTTTAATCGGTGCAATAGTTTTTATAAATCATTCTGAATAATAGAGTTTAATATACAACCTGTATTATTGAAGATAAATACATTTTTAAGAATTTCACATATTTAAGTTTAAAATGACAATGAAAATAAAAAAATTAGTCATCGTTTTTAAGTTAATTCATACTGAGGTAGCTTTGGTTGTGAATTGAATTAATATGCAACTTTAGGAATTTAATTTTGGTTCAAAATGTCGTTGCCAAGTTTCTGAGCTGTTCAGTAACTACCCTCGCATTTAATCAACATTTTGAATAGTGCAAACAGAAGAGGTGAAATAAAGTATGGTGAATTATGTTAATAGTTGTTTATTCAGTAGAAACCTTTTAACACAGTAGAAGTCATCTTCAGTATGGAATATGACACATTAAAGCTTAGTAAAAATGTACGGCAAATTTCATCTTCTTCAGTCAAAGTATGATGGGAAATAATTTTAAATACAATACATTGAATCATAGATCAAGAATAATGCATTAACATGAAATTTTGCTTTAATAATGAAAAAAAGATAATGAAATGCATGAAATGTTCAAATCAGGTGATGGTGATGCTAATTTTTCGGAATTTTGTAAGTTGGATTTTTGCTCAAGTACGACGATCTCTGTATTTTGTAAAGGCCTATTAAAGGATTTAAAAAAAGGTTGCACCTTGAGGAAAAAAACTGAAAATGGGCAAAACATTTCCTCCTCCACTATGATAATGCTTTGTGTAACATTGGTAACTTTTGGTATGGCATTTTTTTTTGTTAAATAAAAGCATTACGATGTGTCGTCATTCACCTCATGCACCAGATCTGGCATTGGACGACTCTGACTATGTCTAACTTGACTACTTAAGTCAAAATGAACATAAAGGGTAAATTTTTGAAACCGATTCAAAACATTGAGGCAATCACGAAATCTCAACTGAAGACAGTTATTAGTTACCTTCCCCTGTTATTAAAACATATAAGATGTTTGTGATCACACTGTGCATTATGTCACATAAAATTAGGCAACAAATAAGAAGAAACAAGAATATACGACTTATTTGCAAACGAAATTACGAAGGAAAACCATATTTGTAAAAAGGGTAAACGTCCCTCTTGTATTCATCTCACCACAGCATCAAACTTAATTAAGTGGACTCGCATTGATTCTCAAACTTACGAGCAATTTTTGCTGTAATGTTTGAATACCAAAATAATTAGTAAAAATAGATTGTTTTGGTTTCGGATACCATTTGCTAATTTTAATGCTGTGTGCTTAATGCTTCCACATACATTTTCCTTAAAACTGACGCATTATTTTAAACATCAATAAATGCAATACGCAGAAATTAAAGTTTACTACTTTTATACTTATTTTAAGCGCCCCCTATCTAATATCTACTTTTTCTCCTTTAGCGAAGCAAAATAAGATGATGAAGATACTTTAAATGAAAGGAGCAGTAAAGAAAGGAAAAAAAAAGTGTGAAAATTAAATTCTCAGTTCGTAACAACCGAAATCAAATTAAAAATTTGGAATTCCACGCGGAAGATTCCGTAAATGAAGAAATGTAACAGTCATGATAAATATACAGAACATAAGAAGGACTGATTGAATGAAACTGAAGGAGAAGAAAAAAAAATGCAGCAGCAAATTGCGTTTGAGAAAGAGAGTCTCATGAAGACTAGCACTGCAACAAAAGTGGTCGTAACAATGTGTTTGTCCCGGTAAAGTGACTTATTTAATTTTCTCCATTGATTTCATTGTTGCTGCTTACATTGGAAGGCATGAATTCGTGAGGGTACTCTCTTAATGCCTTTCTCTCTGAAATTGTATTTAATGCTGCGTAGTAAGCATCTAGCAAGGGTTTTCTGCTCCTTAGTTTCTCTCTTTTTATAAGAAAAAAGTGAAAGTGAAACTAATTTGATTACGGATATTTTGCCTCATCTTAAGATGAAATAAAACAGAAAGTTGATGTCAACGAATGGAATGTTCATTGTATAAGAAGCATATATGAATTTCTTAACCTAAATAACCTATTCTTCTCAGTAGCCATAAATTGCCGTTATGCTACTTGTCGGAAAAAAGCCAAACTCGTCACTTTTTTAATGTCCTATCACCAAGAATATTGGCGTCTGGGTTGTGCAACAGAGGAAGAACTATGTCGACCTCGCTTGGGAAAAGCAGCGGCACGAACAATAAACTTGTATCTAGGAGTCTATTGGCACTACTTTGCGGTAGCCAACTGCTACCACACTGATACAGGTAGGAGCGTTTTGGGATTTTAGATTCATATCCAGGTTATTCGATGTTCGTTTTCAAATTATTCATTCTTACTTCAACGATAAAGGTTTTTCTAATTATTTTTATTGAATATAATTAGTTTTAAATTCGTGTTCTTTCTTAACAAATTTTAGGCTTGGCTATTATACGGAGATTAAATGTATTTCTCAACTCCAAAACTTCGTTGCTGTTGTATAACAGATCTTAAGAATTAACTCCTCTATTTCTTATTTTTATTTTTATTTTACATTTTCAAATCAAATTTTCATTTTTCTTTCATTTTTGCATATGTTGGATTACTTCTATTAATATAGTTTTGGACTAGGTCTACTCAAATTGAAAAAAAAATATTAGATTTTTAAGCGTTTTTGTTTGTTTATGAATTATGCTTTTAGTTCTTTACCCGGTTTGCATTTTTCCAAAATTTTCATTTAGTTTTTTTTTTATTCTGAATTAAAAAAAAATGCATATGGTTTTGTTTTTCCAAGTGTTGGATTTTTATATTTGCATGTTTTGTTTTTAGACTTGATTTACGTAAAGAATTTTTTTAAATTTGTGAAATATTTAGCAAGCTTTTTAAATTTGTTTTGATGCTACAATTGTTGCACTGCTTACTCCGGTCTGTAGGGTATGCACTGATAAAGACACAGATTATTTTGATTGTTGTCATAAGTTTGCTTTTAATAGAAAATTTTAATTTGTATAGCAGTCAGTTCAGAAGCAGACTGTTTCATTTTATTTATTTATTTGTTTCGTTGCGAAGAAAACCCCTGACGACGATGCTGCGAAAGATGTAAATATAATTTTTTATTTTTGGTTTTGGCATGCTTGGACCCTATTTTTGGAAGTTTGCAACTGTGCTTCTATTTTTTGGTATTGTAAGTATTTTCTTCCGAAATGATTATATGATGAATTTTAAACGTATTTTTAATTTTCTTTTTCTACATTAGCTCGACAGGCAATGCTGAACCCTGGTCTTGTCCAGGCATCTCTGCTTTTGGCCACTGTTTTCAAATTTTTGACCTTAGGCATTTGCAACCTCGATCTTAGACATTACAATCAATCCATCTCACCGGGGTCTAGGCCTATTTTTGGTTCGCATAGGCTTTGCCAGAAGGTTTTCTTATAATACCGATCTTTATGCATTCTAGCCAGATGACCAGCCCATACTACCACTTATTGCTGATATCAGCGCTTAATTGCATTAGGTTTTGAACTGTTTTTTACTTTGCATTTATATATATATGTGTATATATGTAAATAAAAATTATAATTTAAACTAACGGTAACTTTTTAATTTTCCCTCTCTATTCAAAAAATCGTAATAACTTCTCCGGATTGCGTAATTTCTAGATGAATTCATCTTGCATAGCCTGGACAGCGCTGATGACGCAATTCTGAGAATTGAAACCTTTCTGTTAACAGAGTGCCATATTGGATAAATGGCAGTTAGCTTGCACCTCTGTTGTCGCTTGGACACTGTTTCATTTTGCTGTGCATTGTCGTGCTACTAATTACGCCGCTATTTAAAATGTGATACTCCATATAAAACTGAGATGTGCGTATTGCGCTCATGATCATGCGTAGTAAAAAATTCTATATAAGTATATAAAATGTATAAATATATAAAACATATCTCTATATATATACACACACACGCAATATAAAAGTTTAAAAAATAAGCAAAAATATACTTTCTTAATCATAAATGGACGACTAAATATATATATACATATATGTGTGTATGTGAGTATACATACATAGTACACACACACACACACACACACACACACACACACACACACATATATATATATATATATGTGTGTGTGTATATATATATATGCATATATATATATGCAGGGAACCCATTGAAGTCTGGTACCACCCCTTTAACTGACGAACGGCTGCAGCTATAGTCATAAAAGTGGTGTCTACGTATAATAAAGTGGTTATGCGCTATCGGATGAGATAGCTTATAGCGCCACCTGGTGGAAAACAGCGGAGTTAGCGTTCCTATCTTGTAAAAGCTACGAGATAGCAAGAAAAAGTGAATTACAAAGTTGCAGAGCATCGTCGATTTAGTACGAAAAGACACCTCGTGGACATGAAAGTTAAGAACAGAACGTTTTAAACGTGCATTTGTTTGTTCGCGATTTCCTACACTGTGACGTCACGAAACGATGTTAGAAAGAAAGAAACAACTAGCTATCACAATCTACCTTTATTTTCGATATTCAACTGGAATGCTCATCCGGACCCTTGTTAGAACTTCATCTTGCACGCGTTGTAGCATAGCAGGTGACGCGTTTGCATAAGCATCTGTAATACGTTACTGAAGGTCCTGCAATGTTTGTTGAGAGGTCGCTTTTACAATGGACTTTTTCCTGTGGGGAAATCTCAAACCAGAGGTTTCCTCACAGGAAAAAGTCCATTGTAATCAGGTCAGGTTGTCAGGACTGAGTGTTCTGTGCATGTGCTTGGCAAACATTTTGAAGTAACTCCTTAAAGTCCTGAAGTCCTGATCTGGAACAGGGAGCTGAAATCAGCTATGTTCTGGTGTAGATACTGTGCTGAAGAATAACTGCACTTGAAAGGGATTTAAAATCCTCTTTCATTAAATCAATATTATTTACACACTTCCCAACTCGGGAGGGATACAGAAAGTAAAAGACCACACTTGGGCTTAACTTAACAATCAGATAAATTTATACTAAACCTAAATAGAAATTTAATTAAGCTTTGCTCACAGATTAAATCGCGGAGTTGGCCTCTAACTAAATGGTGCGTAGCAAGAAATACTAATACTAGCGCACTTCAATTTATTGCAATAAGCAATCACGTAGTACGCACTATGGCTTAGAAATTATCTGCTAGCTGGTCAGGCGAACGTCGAACAGAATGACCGTGATCTGAGACTAAAAGCTCTCTCACACTGAGAGGTTTCTACCTCTGGTTTAAATAGTACTTGGCTCTACTTCAAATTAGCATAAGCTGAAAACGCGCGCTTCTTCTGACGGGAAGTTGAAACTGAGAAGAGATAGAAAGATTTAAATTAAAATTAAACTTTGTTAGTTTAACTAAAACCTTACAAGGTGAGCGTGGGGGCTACTCTTCGAAACCGCCATACCCGATTATTCGTTCTTCGAATTCCTCAATCAGGTACTGCTTCTTGTGCGCAGACACGCCGTCATGTTGCAACCATTCATTCCGGAGTTGAAGCAACGGCAGGCTCTGAACAAAATCGGGTATTATGTCTTGCAGAAGCTCTAAATATCGTGCGGCCGTTAACGTACCCTGGTAAAATATTGGAGCGATTAGTCTGTTATTATAAATTCCACGCCAAACATTAATAGAAAACCGTGTTTGATGTCAATAGTCAGCAGAACATGATAGATTTTCCAGTGCCCAGTAATGGGTGTTCTGCCTATTGTACATTTCATTCCACCAAAAGCATGCCTCACCCGTCCACATTACGTCTGCGAAGAACGTTGGCTGGACCTCTATCTGATCATGATGAAGTTGCATCATGAGAAACGTCTCTCGGCATCCCCGTCCAGTAATGCCTGATTAGGTGTTGGCTGGTATGGATGAGCATCTAACTCATTTAGGACTTTCCAAACGCGACTTTTTGAGTGGCCACAGTTTTCACTTATGTCTCTTGTGCTGCTGTTTGGATACGTGAGAGCGTATGATAGGACGTCTACCGGTTGTACTTTCCACTCTGTCTTAGCTGATCTGCCGGATCGAAGTCGGCTAATGACGCAGCCTGTCTCCCTTAAACGTTTTAAAATCTGTAAAATGGTTTTGTGAGAAAGATGCAGGCCTGCAAGAAAACATTGCCGATAAAACAGCTCTGCCGATCGTGCTTTGAGCCCCTATTTCACCGTAAAGTAGAAACATCTCACAATAATCATTTTTTGAAAATCGCTGCATGACCATGAGCTTGAACAAACAACCCCGAGGAGATATCTCTTTTGTAGCTGTTTTAGGTGAGTAGGTGTGACGTTTCATATACTAATAGCACAATGCACAAATTCACCCATCAAGCTCAAGTTGCGTTGAAATGATGCGTTTTGGGCCATGATTCTGCACGATATGCATATCGTCTATTCTGTTTGCAACAAAAAAAAAATCAGTACAAAGATTCACCCCGCGAAGTTTCAACCACAGACCTTTCGATTGTGAATTACAGGCGATATCAATGTGCCGCGATACGGCCTTGTGTTTCGTTTGAAAGATAATCTTTACTCCTTTCGTTTAAGTTTCGTGATGTCACAGTTTCGGATATCGCCAAAAAATGTGCGTTCTGTTTTCAGCATTTATATCCACAAGCTGTCTTTTTGTACTAAATCGATGATGCTCTATAACTTTGTAATTTACTTTTTCTTCCTATCTCATATCGTTTTAGAGATAGGGACGCTAACTCTGCCGTTTTCCACCAGATGGAGCTGTAAGCTATCTCATCTAGTAGAGAATAGCCACTTTACTATGCCTAGGCACCACATTTAAGACCACAACTGTAGCCGCTTGGCAGTTAAACGGGTGGTACCAGATTTTAGTG